>CAKNXH010001900.1:262742-304641 GCA_932178445.1 Andricus quercusramuli | reverse complement strand
TAAGACTTTTTGCTTTAATTATTTCAATTTATCGATTTTCCAACTTTTGTCCGCCTTAATTTTATTAGCAAATTTTTTATTAAAAATCGTACCTGTTATTGAGAGACGAATTCTTTTTAAATTTGGAATGGTTCATAATTGGTTCTTTTCTAACATATAATAATCCTCCAGTTTAAATTTATTTTCAATTAAAATTCCTGGGTAAAAGCAGGGGAATCACAGACATTTCTTCGACTCTGATAATTCATTCCCAGTTAAGTAAATACAGGGTGGCCGCAGGTCAGAGAAAGCCAGGAAATCAGGTTTCAATAATTTGAAGGAATTTTAAAGGACCTCAAAGATCTTAAGATATTTCTACAAATTCCAAGGATATAAAAGAGCTTTAAAAGTCTAAAAAAATATTCGAAGATTTGAAATATTTCAGGGACTTTTAAAAGATTCCAAGGAATTTTAAATGAATTTCAATAATTTGAAGTGATTTTGAAGGATTTGAAATGTTTTTGGGTATTTTTCAAAATTCCAAGGCATTATCAAGAGCTTTAACAAATTTTAAGGGATTTAAAAAAACCTTAAAAATTATAGGGCATTTTTAAAACTTCCAAGAAAATTTACAGTTTTTTTAAAAGTTGTAGGGGATTTCACCAGATTTTAGATAATGCAGGGTATTTGAAACTATTCAAAGGCCTTTCCGAGAGATTAAAAATGTTCTAAAGATTTGAATGATTGTAAGGAATTTAAAATGTAATCATGGGGTTTTGAAGAATTTCTTAGAATTTTTAAGGATATGAAACTATTTTATAGGAACTATAAGTTATTAGGATATCTTAAAAGATTCCAGGGAAATTCATAAGAATTTCGAGGTTTTCAATGATTTTAAGGCATTACCAAAGATTTTATAGAATTTGAAAGGTTTTAGGATATTTTAAAAGATACCAAGGAATTTTCCATGGATTTCAATAATTTGAAGGGATTTCAAATTTTTAAATAGATTTTAGGGTATTTCTAAAAATTCCCATGAATTTTCAAGAGCTTTAAACGGTTGCAACCGAATTTCAAACGGTTTGAATGGATTAAAAATATCTTAGGGTATTCTTAATAGATTTCAGTAATTTGAAGTGATTCCAAAGGATTTTAAAGATTTCAAGGTATTTTTGAAAATTCCAAAAAATGTTCAGGAATTTCAAATCGTTTTCAGGCATTTGAAAATATTTCGAGGGATTTTAAATATTTTATGGTATTTTAAAAATTCCAAATAATTTTCAAAAGCTTTTAAAACGTTTCAAGGCATTTTAAAATATTTGAAAGAATTTGAAGTATTTTAGGGCATTTAAAATGATTCCCAAGCACTTTCGAGAGATGAAGAAAATTTCAAGGAATATCCAAGTGTTTTAATGGTATTAAAGGACTTGAAAAAATTTTAATGCGATTGTAAAGATTTCTGAAAATATAGAACGATTTTACAGGACCTAAAGTTTTTACGTTTTTTAAAAATATTTCCAATGGTTTATAAGATTTTTCAGGATGTCAATGATTTCAAGGGATTTTTAAAGCTCTTAAATTATTTGAAAAAATTTTCTACAATTTTATGAAATAATATGTATCATCAAATTTTCACAAGAAGTGAGAGATTTCGTATGTTTTCAAAGATATGAAGAGATTTTCCAAAATTTTTTGCACTTTTCAATTCATTTGGAATTTATACTGAATATTTGGACTTCCCTTGAATTCTTATAAATTTACTTAATTCTACTCAATACAATGGATTTTTAAAAGTTTTTGTTTAATTCATCTTGATGTCTTTTAAACTCACCTTGAATTAGGAACTTCATCAATTTCTTTTGAATTTAATGAATTTTTTCATATTTTTCAATTGTTTCCATTACACTTACGTTTTTTTAAATTTATCTTAAATGGTTATGAATTTCATAGAATTCTTCTCATTTGCCTTGATTCCCTCTAAATTCACTCTAATTTAACTGAAATCAATGGACCTTTTTCACTTGGAAAGTATCATATTGCACAATCTACTCGACTGAATACTCGCACACTGCGGCCCTTCCGAGGCGATAGTCGCAACCATCTCTTTGCCTGCGCGCTGAAAAACTGCGTGGGCCAGCAATTCTATGTATTCCTAAACCGCGAGTTCCTAACCCGAGAGTCTGGTGGAATTGAATTCTCTTGAACTTAACTTTTTTTTTTAATTTCGAGTTTTTGAAGTTTCGGGTGAAGTCTAATGAATCGAATTCTTTTTAATTCAAACAAACATTAGTAACATTATTAATGCTCGGGGCATGTGTCTGCCCATCCGTCGTCCTTTTTTCTCGGGCCGGATAGAAGGGCGGGGGGAGAGTGAGGGAAAGTATGGGAAGGGAGATGAAGTGATGGTAAGTAGGAGAAGGGTGGGGAAGACAGGGAATGGGAAGGTTTGGGAGGGAGTGTAAGTAGGGGGGAGTGTGGGAATGTGGAGGGAAGTATGGGGGGATTATATGGAGTATGAAGTGGGGCGAGGGGGTGAGATGATAGGGATGTGACGAGGGTGGATGGAAGTAGGTGTTAGAGAGCGCGAGATTTAAACGACTTAATTAACGTCTGAATAGGCTACGAAACCCTTTTTAGTTGGCGCAAGACTCCTACTTTGACTACGTTTTGTCCAAGTAACTTAGGTTGAAAATAATAAATAAAAAATTTATAAATTATCATTTTGTTATTACACTGATAAAATATTCTATATTAAAAATGTTACAAGATTAGAATGTTGGTCTTTAAATATTAATGGTCGTAGAAAATGAAAAATTAGATAGAGAAAAATGAGTGAAAAGTGAGAAAATTTTAAAAATGTAGTTTTGCGGCCATCTTACAAATTAGTTTTTTAGATTAATGATGGTGTTAGAGCGATGTTTTTTGTCTGAGTGATATAACTTTATAAATTTATATATATATATATATATATATATATATATACAATATACATTTATAAAGTTATATCACATTTATGTCCTGATGAGGAAAATAAACCTGTTTTCGAAACGTTGGCAGCTGAGATGTAATAAAGGTTTTTAACATCTAATCTACTTTTTTGGTCTGAAGTATGTCAAGTTACCACCTATATATATAAATTTATAAAAATATATTTTTTCAGAGTTTGTGCAATATTAATGTTTAGTTGACACCTCATTTAATTTCGGCGAGGGAAATTTAATTGGATGTACGATTCGGTTGATGATAATGGTCGCTATTGTCAAAAACCCGTTTATTCGTCGCATTGCATACATGACGCTTTCCAGTCGGACAGTGTAAGTAGAGATATATGGGATTATCACTCGTCGACAGTGGTGCAGCTTCCGGTTCCGGTGTCCGCGTTTGTCGAGCCGTAGCATAATCCTCGGCACTTCGCCGAGACACGACTAGGCATATCATTTGTTTTCCCCAAAAACGTGCCGCCTCCTAACTAAACCACCAACACGTGGATACGGAACCGGCTGTAATTTTCAGGACGGTCAACAGCAATATCTCCCGTTTCAACCTCGCCTTCAGCAATCGATCTCCTTGGTAAAATCCGCTTCCACGTTTTAGCGGGATATACAGTTTTGTTTCGCTGAACGTGCCACGCAATTCAAATGAACAGAAAAAGAGAAATTTATCGTGAAAACCATTCGTTTCGGTGCATGAAGCAATTTATTGATGGAATATAACGATTTATTCGTGTGTGAACTTTCCTGTGAATGAAAAACATTTTGATTCGAATGAACTATTCAACTCGTGCTTTCTTGTCACCTATATAGTTTTTAAACGGAATAGTTGGGAAATTAACTTTCTTATAGATAATTCAGAAAGTGGTTTGCCTTAAACTGAACCAGCGAAATTGTCATTGATTAAAATTATTTTGAATTATCCCTGGTGAACCATGGATTTTTTTACATTGACTGGGTAAACCAGTTAGTGACTCGACTAAAACCGCGCTACTGAATATACCAGTGACGCCAAACGATTCATATTAAAAGTGAACAGGGATCACAGCCCGTCTCATTTTTTACCTAATCCCTTTTCCCCTTTCCACCCTTAACTATGGAAAATCCCCTAAAACTCCTAAAATCGTGAATTTTGACCTAATTTGCTCCATTTTCCCTAATTTACAAGGCTATGATTCATTTTTGAAGAATCATAAACAGAAATTCCAAACATTAGAAAACAAGACGCTTTGAAAGATTTTTTTTATGATAACATTTTAAATATTTCCTAAAGCCTTTTTCGGCAATTTTGTAGATTTAAAGGACTAAATGTAGGGCGACTAAGGAGATTGTTCACGAAAATAGGGGAATAAATTCTTTAAACAAAAATGAATGTTGATAGTATATTAAATTCAATTTTAAAGGCTTTAAGTTAAATTATCAACCAAAATGATGAATTTCCAACCAAGAATATTAATTTTCTACCAGATAAGATGAATTCTCAACAAAAAATGTAATAGGGGAGAGTGCCCTTGGTTGGGACGTTTTTTGTTTTTTGCTCATAAGAATAATAAATATATGAATATAATTAATTTTGTATGCTTATACATAAGAGTGATGCTTAACTATAACTTTGAAACAGATAACATGAAATATGAAAACAAATTGTTGATTTGAGAATGATTTGTTTAAATCGATGAAAACGTCCCAACCAAGGGCACTTGGTCTTTGGTTGGGACACGTCGGTCCTTGGTTGGGACACTTAAAAAAAATGTGTATTTATGAATGAGTGATTAAAGTAAAGTGATATAATATTTAGAAAAAAGTAATAAATATAGGAAACGTATAAGGGAAACAAGATATGTCATGTAAAAATTCTTTCAGTAAATGCAGCAATATATTACAGCTGTGTAGAATTGGTCAGTTTCATAAAGTTTATATTGAACAAATAAAACAGTTCTTGATATAACTGACATTATTCACTCTGAACTATAGAGAATGATATTTACTAGAAGATATATATATATATATATATATATATTTATTAATTTCACAAAAATTTGAACAATAAAATATATGAAACTTTTAAATTGGACTTTTTGTCCATCTAGAACATGTTAGCAAATCTTCAAAATGTCGGATAATCAAAACAATTATTTTTAAGTGGAAATCACATGATTCCATGAACAATTATTATTCGATTCACTTATTTAAAGATATATCATTCGTAATAGCATGTTTTATAGGTTATAAATTGAAAGAAAAACGACTTCTGCCAAGTTAACTTAATATTCTTATGTGAAATTTTTGTAATCATTATTTTATAAAGTTGAACAGTTTGCCTCAATGTTGTTCTCAATAAACAATCGCTATTTACAACATCGACGCTATTTACCAGTATCTTTCTTCTACTGTTATCGAAAGCGAAAACAAAATCAAATGTAATGCGCATGCGCGAAGTGTCCCAACCAAGGAACATGCAGGTGTCCCAACCAAGGAATATTCCGTGCGCATAGAAAATGATTTTTTACGCATAGTTAGTGTTAGTATTTTTGAAAAATATGAATGGTTATATAAGACTAATTAAATTCCCTACAAGCAGATATTTTTTATTTTTCAAAAATATTTCGATAAGATAATAAAAATTCACTGGAAAAATACCCTAACATTTTACTTTTGATAGCTGTGAGTGATTTTCGTTCATATCTAGGGGTAAGCTAAACAAAAATAATTTTCACTTTAGCCATTCATGCCTTATAATAAATGAAAACTGAAATAATTTTTTCCGATTTTTAATGCTCAATCTATAACATTTATCCCCGCTGTCCCAACCAAGGACCGTCCCAACCAAGGGCACTCTCCCCTATTAGATTTCATAACTAGAAAAGATTTGTATTTAAAATTCATATCTTAAACATGATTTGTTACCAAAAAGTTAATTTTCAACTAAATAATTTGAACCAAAATAGTTGAATTTTTAACCCCAATAGACGAATTTTCAACAAAATAGTTCATTTTTTAATCAAGAAAGATTTTTCAGTCAATAGAGAACAAAAATTTCAACCTAATGGTTGAATTTCCAATAAAATAATCAAACTTTCAACCAAATATTAAAATATTAATATTAAATATGTTTAAAATAAAATATAAATATTTAAAATAAAAATCAGTTGAATTCATTCAAAAAAGTATGACTTTTCCAAAAAATATTTGATTTTTCATTCAAATTATTTTATTTTCTAAATCAAAACGAGATTTGACACAAAGTTTTTAACACAAAAAGATAAATTTCCTTCAAAATAGTTACATTTTCAACCAAGGAGATCAATTTTGAACTAAAATGATGAATCTTAAAAACGAGGACTTTCAAACCAAAATACGAATTTTCAAGAAAATTGTTGATTTTCAAAGATTTTTCACTCAATAATGGAAAAAATTTTAAACCTAATACTGGAATTCTTAACTATAAATGATGATCGGAAAATTATTGAATTTTCAACAAAATAATTAATGTTTCAACCATATATTATAATTTTCAACTAAAAAAGATGAATTCTCAATCAAAAATATAATAGTAGACTTTTAAACAACAAAAAATGAACTTTCAGCCCTAAATAGTTGGATTTGCTTATTGGGGTTTATCAATTTGGGTCGCATGTAAGTAGAAGAATGAGACTGAGGGATCAAAATCTGTCTCGTACGATACAAAAAGTTTTTAGTAATAAATAAAATCCCTCTTTACTGCCCTTTTTGTCTTAAAAGTTCCTCTTTTTTACCGAAAATTGAAATACTGAACCGCTGTAATCCCAGAGTTTGATTCAATAGGAAATCTTGAATAGTGTACAAAATTCATTTAAACTTTTACCACAAAGAGGCAAATTTCAATTAATATTCAATTACTTTAGAGATTTGATCGTAAAAAATTTGATTGGTATTAATGAATATATGAAGATGGAAGCATTAAAATTTGAAAATTTGAGGGATCAAAATGTTAAGGTTTTTAAATTTTAAAGGGATCTTAGCTTTAACAAAACTCAAGAAAAGTGATTAGTAAATTCCAGAAAAAAATTTTATTAAGAAGCAACAAGATTTCAAAGGTTTTCGTATTTTAAATATTCACAGGGATTCCAAAGTTTAAAAGTATCAAGAATAGTGCAGAGTAATGTTAAGTTAAAATAGACCTAATAATGAAAGGGAATCAAATTGGAAGACGATTACAGTTTCAAAATATTTAAATGTACAAAAGTGCCTAAATTGAGAGCGATAAAAATCACTAAAATAGCAATCAAAACTTGAAAGGAATTTATTTTTTTAAATTTAAATCCGGCACAAATGAAATAGTTCGTCATATAATATCCTCGAATTATAACGAACATGCCAGCTAAACTTTTCAACATTTTCAAAACTGGCCTTTTTGTTCATCGCCTTGATTTAACATGTATATAATTCAAGTTCGAAATTTATTACTTAAAAATTTTTTAGTTTGAACTAAAGAAATTAGCTATATAAGATTGTTGAAATTAACGAAGTGTCTCGTCGTCCTGAAATTCGGGATGAGTAACCAAATGTTTCCAAAAACTTGCCTAGTCGTCCTAATTTTAGTTTAATTAGTCGTCCCAATTTTTTCGATACGACTAGACACAGCCTATAAAATTATAACGATTAGAAGTTTATAAAAAAGAAAACAAATTCCTAATTAAGTACAAGTCTTTTATGGTTGAATTCAACGGTTTCTGATTGAACATTACATGTTTTGCTGAAAATTCATCTTTTTGGTTGAATTCAACTGTGTTTGATTAAACATGAAAAAAAAATTGGTTGAAATATCGACTATTACATTTTTTTGAAGATTCCTTTTTTTTCAATTAACTTTTTCAAACTGAAAGTTAAACTATTCCATTTTTTCAGTTTGTATTTTTTTGTTGAATCCAACCGTTTGTGATTTAAAATTTAAATATTTTTTGTTGAAATGTCAACTATTATATTTTTCGCTGAAAATTATTCTTTTTTGTTTGGAATTTCCACTGTTTGGTTTGAAGTCCCTCCTTTGTTAAAAACTTATTTTTTTCTAGATGTTACATCATTTTAATTGAAAGTTCGTGTTGTTTAGTTGGAAATTCAATTATTTCATTGAAAATTCGTGTATTTTCTTGAAAATTCAACGTTTTCTAAAATATTTTGTATTGGTCCTAGAAAGTTGTAAATCTTTTCGAAGTGTGGGCTCGAACGAGGTCAATCTAACGAAACACTTTAAGAAAAAAAATTAATTTCAATTAATTTTATAATCTTTATGAATAACATATGACATTCAATAAAAAGTATAACAACTGTCACTCGACAGATATCAATGAAGTTGTATAAAAATTAATTTTGAATCCGCAAAGATCATTTTGATCTGAAGTTGATAATCAGAATGATATGCAAAGGTTTGATGTCCCCGGATTTACTGTGAATTTCTTTCTGCCGATTATCATACTGATCATGTTGGAGGCTCATTAAATAATCTTATCTCACATAACCGTGTCCAATTACAGATATTAAATTCATCTAAAATTCTACCGCAAATACGTAAAATATGAAATTGAAATGAAATTACATTAGAGATCTGTTCGTAATTCAAATAAGCTTAATTCGCTCGAATAAAGATGAAGGTGGAGAGACGAGGATTACTTTTCTTAATTGATTAATCCTAAAGGGAATATAGAAGTAAGGAAGAATATGAGGAGCGGAAGGAAATGAGCCGTGTGCTCACTAAGAAGAGAAACAAAATTTCAAAGCTCGCTTGAAAGGGAATATTTAAAGCCCAACATACTTGGCGGATTTCATGCTTTTGGTGCGTAAAGATTCCTTTGAGAATTCTCAAACTAAACTTGGCGTTTCTAAGAATCAAAAGCAGTTACAAACTATCTGTTGGCAACTTAAATTACATCCCAGTCCTTTGCAAGTCTCCATTCTCACCATCTGCGCTCAAAGCTAATTTCGCATTCTCACACAATAAATGAAGAATTTTAGTTCGGAAATGTAATACTAATTATTTTTTATTATTCAGAAGTTCAACTCATTATTTAATTAATTAATGTAATGAATGTTGAGTCTGATTCATTATCGTGCGGAGTCACAATTGATTTATTAGTTACCAATGGGTTATGCATTGTGTGTAATATTTCATCCATGGAAATTCGTTATTCAATTACTGAATTCAGTCTATAATTGGGTTTGATAATTTCGTGCGGGGATATTGGTACATTTTCAGAAATCAAACTTTCCCCTCAAATGTGAATAATTAATGGGAAATATTAATTATTCAGAATATTGTTAATTTTATTTCAAAAAGTTGTAATAGATCTGAAATTGAACACCGCTGCGAAGTACAGTGGATCTACTCGCTATGGGTGTATTTATTTGTGCTCATTTTATAAGCATTCTGCTTCCTCATAGGTATGGAACAAATTTGTTTCCTCATAGAGGGAGATTTTTCTCTAACAAACAAACAAATATTTTCAATATTTTTCAAGCTCATGTTTCTGTCTTGCCGAGATTATTATTTTCAGAAAATCAGAGAGACCGCCAAACTTAATTCGATGTATTCTGTTACCATGAACAACTTTTTAACTTACGGTAGTGTTATATTCCAAATTAGAACAATAGTTTTCTTCATAGAAATAATGTATCTTTTTTTTTAACTTTCTAAGTCGCTATTAATTAATCCAGAATGGTCGTCGTAAGTTCGTCAATAGATCAATCCATGCGTCTTCAAAACGAAAACAAGTATACCATGTAAATAACTGCTGTCTCTCCAATAATAAAAAAGTTTTCCTTATATTAAGAAGATAAACCATTTTTTTTTTTAATTCTGTTGATAATAGATTTGTTAAGGCCTTTACAAGTCTTTTGATTTTAAATTTTGAATGCAGATGACTCTACTTAATTATCTTGCTGCTATCGTTTCACATGGCTCGAAGACGCGAACAAACATGTCAGATACAGTACTGTAGTATTCCTTCAAATTTGTTTGAAACTTCGTAAATCGGCACTGGTGGGTCATAAATGGTTCAACAATAGATCGATCAATTTGTCTCGCAGACGCGAACAAATGCACTACATATAGTATTGTTGTATTTTGAATATCAAAGAAGTTTTTGTCATATAAACGGAATGAACTCTTTTTTTGAAACTTCATGAATCGGTACTGATGGATCATAGAAGATTCAACAATAGGTCGATCGATGCATCAGGTACTACGGAGTTTCCTTTAACAAGAATTTATCGATTTTTTAATTTGATGAAAAACTATTTTTTCATTGTGGGACAAGAATGTTCTACAATTGTTTTGAAATAGTGCAAATTGTTGTCAGCAAGATAAATATTAGTTCTTCAAAGTTCGATGATCAAACACAAATTTTAGGGATGAATTATACCTCTTAAACTCAACTTTATCATAAAATCGCAACGATAAGAGTTTTAATACAAACCTTAAATTTTTTCTTAACAACGCAAATTTTGAAGTCACACGGCATCCTGATAATTCCCTGCATCGTTCAAGATGAAATAATTAAAATGGTTGAAATAAAAATTAATTAATTTAAAAATTCGAATTTTCTACAGAAAAAGCTTTACAAAAATAGGATATCATTTTCTCTCTAAAAGAATGAAATTTTCTATTCCAAGTTTTTTAAAAATCTAAAAAAAGGAATTTTTGAGGCATCCTAATGCTCTATACTCGAAGTCGCAGAATGTCTACTAATATGAGGAGTATAAGGAAGGCTTCGTATCAGTTTCATGCAAGCTAAACCATTTTTGTGGCCAAAATAATTTTCTTCTGAAAATATAATTTTTGAATTTCTTTTTGTATATGACGCAAGATGTAAGAAAATAGCAAGATATATTTTTGTAGAACTTTTTTAGTACTTATATGCATTTAATTGTTGGGTTCTGAAATGATTTTAAGATGATTAATTCACCTACAAAGTCAAAAAAAAACTTGAGCAAAGGAAAATCCAAGGTTAATTTACGATTTTTTACATATGAATTAAAATTTGGTTTAAGGAGATGCAAAATCGGGAGAAGGTTTTCCTTCGAAGGGATTAAAAATGGATCGAATTAATTTGATTAAAAAAATAGTTACATACATCGATAATATGTATTTTTCAATTCATTATTTAATTTGAAAACCAGGTACCAAAGAAATATAAATGGGTTTGCAATGTGAAAAGAATAAAATTTCAATTTGGTGATATAATGAGTTATTATCTAAATCGTAAAATGTTAATTGAATTTTTAAATATATTAGTGCTATTCAATTTCTTTTTCTGAGAATATTCTATTATCTCATGATTTGTATGAAATAAATGTAAAATTTTAGTTATGGAATAATTGTAAGATGATTAAATTGCTACTTTAGATGGAGATTGAATGGAATCGAAACTTTAGAATTTCTCTTCTTAGAGTCAGCATAATGTACCAACATTGAATAGGTTCACCTTTGCTTGAAAAGTGATTCCTTACGTTTGAATAGAAATGGGAACTTGCTGGTCAACTTGAAATCTGAGATGTGTGAAAGGGATGGAATTCAGCCAACTTTTTTTAGGTTTCAAATCTTTGAGTGCTGATGTATAGAATGAGGCACGAATGCTTCCTGAAAAGCGAATCAAGTCCTTCAGATTGGAGTTTCAAACTATCTTGCTTGAATCCACTTGCGACGTTTCTTATCAATTCAAAAAATATTTGAAACCTTTCGAGTAAACGTGTCACTTCTGATAAAATATAGCGAATATTTCGTGAATGATATCAATTAATACTTCTTTGAGTTTGGGTTCACTGAAAAAACAGGATACTGGCAACAAGTATGCTTTGGATAGCTGTCAGCGGATCCTTGCACTCCCTATCCGTATCTCCGCAAAAGCCAAATTATAATGTTTCGGAGTAAGGCTGCATGAGATAGCCGTGGCTAGTATAACGATTGGCGCTAGAGCAAGCTCTTAGATACCTGTCACGCCTATCCCAGTGGATATGTGTTACTAGCATCTACTGCATCGAATTGTCATGGCAGGTGTAAACGGCGCGTCAGCTGCATATGTCTCGATCATTGTGTTTCTCTTATTGAATTTGTTTATTAAAATTTTTTTTAAACTCGGGCGTGTGGCTGAAAGAAAAATAAGACGAGTGAGATCTTGAAAATTTTGGAAAAATATTCAGGGTAGTCAGAACAATTCTACTCGTTCGCTTTGACAGGACGACTTAACCTCAAAATTTGTTCTAGGTGCTATATAAGCTGTTATTAAATGTTGCAAATAGATACAAAATCTTAAAAGCATCAATATGTAAATGGTAATTTTGTCAAATCTCCACGTTTTGAGACCCCCTGAACGCAAAAAACGGGTTTTTACAAAATGTCTGTCTGTCTGTTAGTCTGTAGATTTTTAATTTGTTAGCACGATAACTTTCAAAAGAATAGATAGAATAGATAGAAGATAAATTACCAGAGTTCTGGCATTTACAAAATTTCAAAACATAAACGAAAATGAACATTTTAAGCCAAACAACGCACGATATGAAAAAAAGTCAAGAGAAAAAATGTTTTTTTTTCGAACACCCTACAATATTTTCACTAGATTTTTTTTTTAATTTTCTTGAAAAATCGAAAATTTAAATTTTTATCACAAAAAAATAATGAAAATCAAAAATTCTATTTTGCGGTCAAACTATACAAGATATGAAGAGAGATAACACAAAAATTGTACACTCAAAAAAGATCTACAAATTTGTTATTACTCACTTTTTGATGAAACGCGTAGTTTTTTTTATTTGTAAAAAACTTATTTGGGAATAAAATAAATTGAATTTTTGGACAAACAAAACACGAAAAGAATTAATATACAAAATTTGTTCAGACAAAGGAAATATCTACAAATTTGTTATAATCTTTTGTTATAAAAATACATTTAATATAGAAAAATTAACTTCTTGGAAAAACGACACACGCTTCAATAAAATTCTAGCCAACAAAATTTATCTCCTGAATTACATTTACAAATCTTCTTTGAACCACTTTACGCTAGGATGCATATTTTTGCTTCGAATCGTAAGAAATTAAATTGAACATAAACAAATTAAATTTATGGAAAAGCGAAACAAGTTGCAATAAAATGCATAATAACAAAATTGTTTTTTTTTTAGGTTGAGCACTTTTCTAAATTATAAAAACAAGACAAGGAAAATACGTCTGTTTTTAATATCAGTGCATATTATGAATTGTAATAATATACATTTATTGAAAATATATAAAATTTGCACAGTAGCTGAGTGTAAAATTAAATGCAAAATCAGGAATAAATATTAAAGTAATGATGATAAATACAATTTATACTTTATTTTGCAATATCTAAATAAGCCATCACAGGCCGCCGTTCAGAAATAAATGTAATATACATTTGATATAATAATGTTGAACATATAATGTAGAAAATTTCGCAATTGGGTCAAAATCGAGTGCGAAGTACGAGGTACGTAATGAGAATGTATTCGTTAAAGCCAAAGGAGCTTTTACATAAGAGAATTCGCAATCACCAAATTATAGTTGTCGATGATTTGACCTTTAATTTTGAAAGGTCTGTGCACAAATGTGGGTGAGAAATGTATAAATTGAAAGTTTTTCAATTTATACATTGAATCACAATAATTATTTAAAAAATGTAATTTTTGTAATTTACAAAATATAACTTAAATTATTTAATTATATTTGTAAATATTAGTATTTCCGCATGTTTATATATATATATATATGTGTGTGTGTGTGTGTGTGTGTTTCATTAATTCTATGATAATCATTACATTAATTTGATGACTTATTTTATCCTTTCAAAATTTGATAAGAACTATTTATAGCTCTATAACTCAAATATTCAATAAATCACGCGAGAATAATCGATGTCAATTAATCATTTAAAAATATAAGAACTGGTTTACTCAATTACCGGGAAATTTGCCATCCCTATCTATTGCATATGTAGCATCAGTATGCCAGATAGCCACCGTCCGCGCCTATCCAAGATGGTTCGGCTCAAAATACTATGAGGATGTGGAGCACAACCCTCTAGCATGCGGAGGCTAAGCAGAATATGCTGACGGCAGCTATCCTGTTTTTTCAGTGTTGAATTTACAATTTTGAATTTTGTTAAATTTTGATTTAAAAAAATAAATTCTATTCTATCGTGAATTTTTAACAACTTTTTAATTCATTTCCCATTTGAAACTTATTATTTTGTTCCCTTTTAACTTTGAGTAGATTTTATGGATGCTTTTTAAAACTGAGTTTGATCAATTTTGCGTAAATTCCTACTTTAGGTTTTGCAATTTTTACTTATTTTTTTCAAGGTGAACGGTTTTGAAATTTAAATACACTCCAAATTCGAAAGCTTCAACATCTTGTATCGACTTGAAAACCCCCTTTCCAATCTGGATACTTTTCAAATTTCATCTCTGTTCTATTTAATGGTCTTTTTTTAATATATATTTTTTTATTTATTTGGAATAATTTCGTTTCCAGATCCATTTTTTTTTTGTGTACTCCAGAATCTTTCTTTCTAATTGGATGGGATTCCTCGTAAATTTTTGATTTCTGTAAGCTTTATACTTAATTCAAACTTAAATTATAATATTTTTTAATTGCGTAATTTCCCTTTTTTGTATTTCTTTCAAATTCTGATATTTTTAAAATTTCTACGACATTCTCATTTATTTCACTTTATATTTATTTTGATTTTTTCAATTTTAAAATCTCTTAAACTGTGAAACTATTTCGATTTTGAATTTGTCTACAAAATTAAGATTTTTAAAATTGACTCATTATTCAATAACAATTATAGGAAAATTAAATTACTATATAAATTTTGAATTCTGAATAACAATTTTGTGAGGCTCTTCACGTGGGGTGATCACTAGAGAGATTGATCAGCAACCTGGTTCCGAGCAGTGTTGCGGAACGAACGTGTCATTTAAGTAAATAACACGAGAATTCTAGATCAATCTAAAATATCTATACCTTACATCTATATACCTATCTACCTTATACCTATATACCCACCTACACACTACTATTTTCCAACCGAGCAAGTCACGCTTACCCCGAAAGGGAAATGGCTTAATGGTATGATACTAATAATTTCAAGATTAGTCTCAGTAAAACACATGTAACAGGCCTTTTGACTTATTTGTCGTTTCTTTTATCATTTTTTCTTTCTTGTACTCTTTTCTGTATTTGTAACAAGTAAAGTTTCATTACCAGGAAAGTTGCAAAATAAATGATTAAATAAAGTATCTTTTCCTGTCACATTAAACTTCTTTTTAACATCTAGAAGTCGTGACCGTAAACCTATAAGATAGCCCGATATTTTGCCATTTAAAAAATGCTTCCGGTCGTTAATGCCTAACGATAAGACACTGGCCAAGCGAAAGATGCCATTAAGTTACTTTTTGTTAGCCTGCGATAGCTGTCAAGGTGATTGCGCTACAGTAAAATTACTTGCAGTTTCCTTGACTGTCTCCTATGTAGAAACCTCGGGATGTTCTTAGAGTCGCGCGGTCACCAGATAATTTGCGGTAAAGTCATTGTAAATCTCAGGTAAGATGTCTGTAAAACAGACGAGAAGACAGACTATTATTAATGTTATATCAAGTTCAACGAACCATACCACGATACTGTCTTGTTTTTCATTAGACCACTTCTTCGAAAATCTGCCTGATGGAAACCGGAAGGGATGACCCGATGCACATTGGAAGAAAATTGACATTTTTCGTTCAAAACAGTCTAGAGCATTCAATTGAGACCCAATTAAACTTTTTTTTTAATTGAAGTGCAATAGATTCTGAAATGCCTCATGATCCGAATTTTCGTCTTTTCTATTGGTTCATTTACGAGATTTTCACTCAAAGTACACAGAAAAAATAATCTGTCGAAACTTGACTTCACTGTCCAATACTTCAGGATAGACCACAAATTTCTGATACTTTCGTATAACGTTTTCTTTTCAATGATTGTCTTAAACCTCGAAATAAACATATTCTAAAGTCTTATACATTCAAGTATAAAGTTTCGAAAACTTATTTTTTCCCGTGTATGGAAAAAGTGACATATTGATCCATTCAATTGTTATATACAAATAGATATCCTATAAGCCCATAGGGTGCTACCTTCGATTTGGCCAACTCTACAGGAGAGGATTTTCAAAATTGGATAGTTCGTTCATGTAGACGTTTACTGTTAATGAGAAGCAAATTTTTGTATCTGTTTCCGGCAAGAATGATTATAACACTGATACAAGATTTAAATTTGAAAATGCTAAAACTTAAAAGTACATATGTAGTTACATTATTGTATTTTAAGATAGAACTTTGTGGCTCTGTAAGATTAGTTTAAAGTTAGTTTTCTCTTCAATTGTCTTGTATGAAAAACAAATTTAAATATTTACAACGTTCCTATACAATTATCATTAACCTCTTATCATTTTGACGTTGAGAGCCGACTTGAATTTTGCACAGATTGTCATATTTTTTTATTTGCATTTTTCTACTAATTCTTCTTTTGTGTATTTTATTTTATACATTTCACCTATTTACACAATGTAATTTAAAAATGATTAGAATCGCGTTAAGAGATTGCATTAAGTTACCTTTTTGGTGTTCTCAACTCGTTTTGGTCAAAAAAGTGCGATAGCACCTTGTGGTGTTGGCTTTACGAAATTTGATACACAAATTGGCAAATGTTATTATGATCGGTGATAAAAATTTTCTTTCTGACAGAACTGCTTTGTGGAGATGTAATAATGACATTTAATCACAAAAATATATAAAAGTTATCAATAACCATTGTCATTCATAGTTTTTAGGCAAAATATTTAAATTTGAGGTTTTCTCAGATTTGGAAATCCACAAAAATTGTGTTTGCAGTTAAACGGTTTTATATTATTGCATGAATGACTGCTTGTTACAAAAATATATAAAAAGTTAACAATATTGTTAATTTTTTATATATTTATGGTTTTTTATATTTTTATATATTATGGTTATTTAACCATTATTATAAATAGTTCTTTTGTCAAAATATTTTTAACTGAGTTTTTTTTCGGGTTTTAATTTCCTGTAATCGTCGGAATTATCACGAACATTCCTAAAAATAATACGAGCTGTCTTAGGTTACCGATTTTTCCATTTCCAGCTCGTTCAGGGATAGTGTTACGGAAAATTCAGTAATACTAGCGCTAGCGCTATACTTGGCCGAATTAGTCTTACAATCAAGGAAAATTCTGTCATACCAGTCAGTGACAAAATAGTATATTTTTGATCATATTTGGCAAAATATGACAATTTAAATTCTTATAAACAATTGCCACAAAACAAATTCAAAATTTTAGCAGTTTCACATAGAAAAAAATCGGATTTCAAGTGAAAATAGCTTGACAATGATTAATAAAATCTTTTGCAATTTATCTACTGATTGGAGATGCAAAATCCCGATTAATAACTATGATATATTGTTTATAAAAATATTGATTGATACGTCTTTATTAATTTTTATGACTAACTTAGATTCTCAACTCAGTCTTAATCTATTGTATTACAAAGTACTATTTTTTACGTGAAACTGCCAAAATTTTGAATTTTTTAACTTAATTGTTTGTAGTAATTTCGACAATTAAAGGAAGTCAACATTGGAAAAAGCTTAATTTAAGTATTATTAACTTCTTAAATATTTTTGGGTAAAGCAGTTATTTGGGTAGTGAATTAAAACAGTTTCAGTGGAAAAAAACTTTTTTTTATGCTAAAGTGCCAACATATTGAATTTGTTCATCTAATTTTTTTCTAAAAATTGTAGTTCTTATATTTTACTAAATAAGAGATTGATCAGCAACCTAGGTCGGAGCATTGTTGCGGAACGAACGTGTTTTTTCAATAAATAACACGGAAATTCTATATCAATTTAAAAAGTCTATACCCCCTCCCCCACATTACTCCCTTCCTTACTGACTGAGTAGCTCTTACCCCGAAAGGGAAATGGCTTAATGGCATGTATAATAATATATTATCAGACGAGTAAGGGAAATCTGAATCTGAAAAAAAACTGTCAAATTTATGTATTCTACCACAAAAACTATTAATTACAATGGTTATTGTTAACTTTTTAATTATTTTTGTGGTTAAATTTCATTCTTACATATATTGATACGAAACGTTTTAGCAACAAAAAAAATTTCTTACACTGTGCGATGCTCTATAACTTCACACATTTCGTTTAAGGACATAATGATAAAAAAATTATTAGTGATTCCACTTTAGAAATATGAAAAATTACCATAAAATTGTATAACATTTATAAAAAGAATTAATTTAATAAGACCGTGAAATCGCAAATTGTTAAGAATGTTCACTATAGAGAACTTAAAGTAAACTTTAGAAAAAAAATCAGGTAAAATTTTTCATTTAAAAATAGTTATTCAAGAATTTGATGTTTTGGCTTACTCTTTAGGAAAAGTTGCAATTTTTATTTAATGCTAATATTGTACGGGTCATTTTATTCATTGAAGGATTTTCTACAAATCTCTTTGGTATGTTTGTATTTAAAAAATCTTAATTGAGAAAAATATCATTTATAAAATTAACCATTTTTTAATTCCTAAATAAAATGTATTAAATAAAAAAGACTAAAAAGATTTGTTGAGAATCCTTTATGGAATAAAATGAGCCCTACAACATTAGGATTAAATATTAATTGGAACTTTTATCTGAAGAGAAAGAAAAAATATAAAATTCTAAATAACTACTGTTAAATAAACAATTTCAAGCAGAAATTCTTTTCTAAAATACGCCTTCAGTTCGCTTCCAAAATTAGTTTACGATTAAGTATGAGAATATTTTCCTCAATTTTATAAATAACGTTTAACAATGCTCATTTTTGAGTTTGATATATGTAGTGAACATCCTGAAGAACAGTTATAGTCAGAAAATCGGTACTTTATTGACAAAATTTCGAATTTAGTCTCCAATCGTCAAGTTAGAAGTCAATAAATAAGTATTTCAGAAACGAAGGTTGGATTGTTATGAAATGTTACAAAAAATCATCCAACACTGGGAACAAGAGTTATTAAAATAGTGATTCAACGTGATAAAAAATTATAATTCAATGAAGCAATTACATACCTGGAGTTCACTCGAAAGTTCCTATAAAGATCTATAACGACAAGAAATAAAATATGCCAATTTCAAAACCAATTGTCAACAAATTTTCAAAACCGCGAGTGTGCGCTGGAGGCCAATAAGGACTACTGGTCCACTGATCTATATACAAGTAGACCAAAAAATAAAACACCTTATTTAATTCAATTACCTGGTCAGCATCTAAAAACATCGTCTGATTATATGTACAATATTATCTTTGAAACGGTTTAGAAGAGGAAATTGATGAGAAGAGAAACCACAGCAACCAAAATGTAGACAATTTTCAACAAATTACATCTGTCGTTTTCTCTAAAAGGGTCTTTCCGTTTGAAATTATTAATCGCAGGGTGTAACCACCTCCCTGTGGTTTTGCAGCGTTTTGCGGTTTTGTGGTCTAACACAGACCTTGTCGACAAACAGACGACCTCTAACGATGGTTGGCAGCCGAATAAAACAATGAACAACGACGAGCAACCGTATCTGTATACGGTATGCTGTGTAGTGTATTCACAACTGTTACTAACTTAGCCAACTGTAATCATCACGAATTCTCCGACCTCAAGCTAATTCATCCCAGATAATCGGTATTATTTCATGTTAAACCGACCCAATGCGGCTTCTCTCATCCATGACCAATTTTATTATAATCATCGAGAAATTATTCAACAGCTTAATCTTCATCCTTGCATCTCTATATAGTATGTTATTCGGTACAATGATTGACCAGTGGCCACCTTGTTTAAATATGCTTTTATTAAAAAATTATTATCTTTTACTACTTACGATAGTTTTTACTGTACATTTTTAAAGACTTCATACGCTTTCCCCTGTTCCCATATTTTCCTCTTTTTAAAAGAATTCCTCTTTTTTCCTGTTTTCAAACAACTTCTCCTTTGGCTCGTTTGTTTAGTTGAACGCGAACTGAATTAATAGAACTCAATAAGAAAATTCGACTGTTTTTCTTTGAAAATTCACTTTTTTAAATTGAAAAGTACTATTATATTTTTTGTTCAGAATGTATCTCTTCTGGTTAAAATCTACCGTTTGGTTTATTATATAATTTAATTATTTAGTTGAAAACTCAAATCTTTTCTTGAATAGTAAAATTCGTCCTTATATGGATTGAAGAGTACTCTTTTTTTATAAAAATTAATTCTTTTCAATTTAAAAGTCTAATATTATATTTTTGGTTCTGAATTCATCCCTTTTGGTAGAAAATGTAATTATTTTGTTGAAAATTCCACAATTTTCTTAAAAATGTACTTTTTTGTTGAAAATTTATATTTTTGTATTGAAAATTCAACATTTTCAGGGAAAATTCGCCTTTACGGCTTCAAAAATTAAAAATTTGGTTCAAATTCAAAAATTAAATTGTTTGATTAAAAATCAATCTGTTTTAGTTGAGCATTCAACTACTTTGTTCGAAATTCGTCTTCTTTGGTTGAATATTCAACTGTTTTTTGCTTTCAATCAATGTGTTTTTTGGTTGAAAATTCAACTACCTGGTGTACAGTGGAACTACTTGGTAAAATTTTTTTTTCATCAAGATTCATCTCTTTGATTGGAAATTTATCCACTTTTTTGAAATTTTTTTTTTGGTTCAAAATCAATTTTTTAACTGAAAATTTAACTATTCCATTTTTGGCTGAAAGTTCAACTACTTTGTTTAAAAATTCATACATTTTGTTCAAAATTAACTTTATTGGTAAAAACTTATATTTTTGGGTTGAAAAGTTAACTATTTTATAAAAAGTTTTTTTTTTTTTTGCTTAAAAATAAACTATTTTGTTTAAAATTTATCTTCTTGGCTTGAAAATTGAACTGTTTTATAGGAAGCTCGTCTTTTTAGCCTAAAAATTCAAATATTGGGTTAAAAATAAACTTTTTGGTTGAAAATCCATACTTTCTGGTATAAAATTCAACTGTTTTGTGGAAAAAATTGTCTTTTTGACATAAAAATTCAACTATTTGGTTGAAAATTATCTTTTTGGTTGAAACTTTTTGTATTTGGGTTGAAAATTCACCTTTTTTGCAGAAAATTTTTCTTTTTGGTTTGAACATTCATCTTTTCATGTTGAAACTTCAACTATTTGGTTAAATATTTAAGATTTTTCTTGAAGATACGCCTCTTTTGCTTGAAAGTTCAACTATTTGGTTTTAAATGCAACGGTTTGGTTAAAAAAAATTTTTTTTTGCTGTAAATTAGACTATTTGGGTGAATATCTTTCATGGTTGAAAATTAACTTTCTAGTTGAAATTAACTTTCTAGTTGAAAATTCATCTTTTCGGACATAGTAGTCAAATTTTTTCTAAAAAAATCAATTTTTAGCTAAAAGACTCAACTTATTTTTTGAAAATTCATCTTCTTGGCTTGAAAATTCATCTCTGTTGGTAGATAGTTCATCTTTTCGGTTGAAAATTCAAGTATTTTGTTGAAAATGCAATATATTTCGACTTGAAATCTGAGGAATATGGTATCCTATTCTAAGTTTTTTCAAAAGAATTATACTCTCATTTTCGTAAAAATCACCCTATTTCCCCTCCCTTGAGAGCACTTTGTGTTGTGAAGTCTGTTTTAGATTTTAATTGAATTTGTTAGTAAAAAAATTCGCGAGAATAGTATATATTGTCCGTAAATCAATAAATAAGTGGTCCATCATTGTCATTGTGAAGAAAGCGAAAACATAATGAATGGCCACATTATCTGAAAAGCATATGACAAATCTCTTGGAAAAAAATGATTCGGAATATTTTTAACTTCTTATAGGCTATGATAAATTAATTGTCACTTCGTCTTACGAATAATGAGCGAAAATGTCAAAAACAATTTTTGGCCCTGGCAAATCATCATTATGCAATTTAGAGGCCAAGTCATATATTTCACCATCATCACACAGGCCCATCATTCTGTATTTTGGCATCATTGTCAATTTCCTTAAGTATACATTTTCTACTACTTTTATCGTGTAACTTACTGGTTATTCTAATCTTTAATAAATTTATTATTCATATGCGTATTTTAAAATTTGGTTTAACCAACTTGCAAAATTTCTTAAATGGCCAATCATTGTACAGGTTACCCTATGCCCATCTGAACTTGTGCTTTATATTTAGCGATTGAAGTCTCCGAACTTTGTCCCTTAAGTATGACTATATCAAGTGAAGTGCATGTTGGAAAGTGGGAGGGGGGGGGGGGTACCTGCATTTAAACACGAACTCCTTTTGAACTTGTCGAACTTCCTCACTGCTGGGGCAAGTTACGTGGCGAGAAATTAGTGAAATTTGTCGAGACCAATTGAGAGAGAGAGAGAGAGAAGTCGAGCTAAACTTTGTTTTATCGCGAGAAAGCATTCCCAACTTCATTTCAATAGAGAATCTGCATTATAAAAATAAAGTAAATTGGAATTTAAAAATTAGCTTTGAAATTTAAATGTAAGTTGACCTACTTGTAACTTTGGATAATTTCTGAATTTTTATTAGTTGAAATTTTAATCAATCAAAATTTGGTGCTTAACTATTACTTCGGACAAGTAATTTTTTGAAGAACAAAAAAAAATCTGTCTCAGCCTGGATTCGATCTTTAAAATTTGGAATTTAAAATCCGCATTTAATCTGCAGGCTTTTTCTTGTCCTTCAAACAATTATTTGTCCGAAGTACTCGAAGTACATCGTCGTTTAATTAATTAATATTAAAACACTTGGACTTTAACATGCTTTAAAATGGTAATAACATCTTCCAAAAATTATTTCGTTGAAATTTGGTAGTCTTCTGAACTTTTTATGATGGGGATATGAGATCACTTCACTATTTTGGATTTTTTCAATATTTTAAGGGATTTCATCTTTGATTTTTGTCAGATTTGGATCCCTTTCAGTTCTGTCCTTCCTTATTGGTAATATCTTTAGTAATTAAAATTTAGACCCTTGAATACCGATGGTAAATGGAATTGTTTCAACTTTTTTCCAACAAGATTCTTTCGAAATTTTTGACTCTGCTTGTTTTAAATTTGGTTGATTTCTGAGTCCCTTTCATCAACCACCGTGAGATTGTCAACTTCCACATCCATTTTCTCGAACCTGGATAGATTTGTTTAATTAAACCTTTTTTACCTCAGTTCAGCAATACTTCATCTTGGAAGTGGAATTAATTTTGTTCCACCTTTAGATAGTGATTTTGATTTTACGGATTGCTTTTTAGCTCCCATGAAAAATTCCCATTTGGTCGGTTATATAGTTCTGTACTACCACCCTTTAATTGTCATTTAGAACAAAAATGTTTTAGTTTGGAAGCTCCATATACAGAACATTGAAAAAAAATTAATTCAACTTTGAATATACCTATTTCTAAAATTTTTACATTTTCGATGCGTGAATTTGAAAATTTAATTTAATAATTTTTCTTGATTAGTATTTAACTAATTGTTAGAAGTGATTAGTTTTCAGAAAAATTAATGTTTTAGATTATGTTTTTCGACTAACGAATTATTAACATTTTTACTAATGATCCAGTACCGTTTTCTATTAACAATTTGTTAAATTTGACTAATATATAATTTTAACCAATGAGTAGAGCAAGAAGCTAACCATCAATTAGAGTAATAATAGTTAAATTTAAATAACTGTTATTTAAATTATTTCCAGTCAGATATAAAGAGTTTATTTTATATTTGAAAAATGTGGATTGTCCTAAAAAGTTGTCCAATTTTGAATACATAAATTTGAAAATGTTTTATTACGTGGGTTTTCATTCGAAAGGCTTGAATCTTTCTGTGTAATATCAGATGCTTCAAATTTGATATTGTAAAATTGTAAGCATTTCAAAATTATTCATTTTTAAATGCTTTTTATTCGAAATTCACCAATTTTAGTATGATGAAAGTCAATTCAATTTAATTTCTTCCTCATAGAGGGAGGTTTGTATTGAATTAAATTTCCAAATATACTTTTTTGACATATTTCGATATAAGTCAACCCCAGGAGTTCGAAAATACAATTTTTTTAAATGTAATAGAAAATGTTTTCGAAAAGTAAAAGAGCTACGATCATGAAATTTGGACGAATTGCAGCTCCGATTGATATCCATTTCTGATAGGTTTGCAAGCTAGATCGGCAATTGAAGTTGTTTATTCCTAGTTTAGAAATTTCAAACAAAAAATTTTACCTCGTTTATGTGAGAATTTTTTTTTTTGATATTCAAAAGACTACATACTATATCTAGTGTATGTGCTGGCGTCTTCGAGACTCATCGATCGACCTATTGTTAAAACTTTTATAATCTACTAGTACCGATTTATAAAGTTTCCAAAAATGATTTATTCTGTTTGTACTCTCTAAATCCAAATTAGTAGAAATTTTACTAATTCAATTGGTAGCATTGTATCTGACTGTTAAATTAGTAATTTTATCACTTTCTACTAAATGAAATGGTAAGATTCATGTTACTAAATGAATTAGTAAGGGTATTCTACTAATCTGCTTAGTAGTAGCAACTTACTTATTCAATGAGTAGCAATGAATTGCTAAGGAAACATAATTTAATCATTTTTAAAATACATTTTGCTGTCTTTTGTGTTTTAATTAAGAAAGGTTCATGTTTTGTCAATACACCATATATGTTTTCAATACAGCCAGAATGTGAACTCGTGAAATTAGGTAGGATGACAATAGCTATTTTTTGTTCCCAAATTTGTCCGAAGTTTGTGAATAAGCGGATGGCAAAGAGTGGGTTATAACTGCAATTAATTGCAGGATAAATCATTTATCTTAGCTTCTCTAAAATGGGTAAGTTTTTGTTTTATAGTAGTAATTAGGTAAATAGTTTAAAGGGAACTGGGAAAGTGTCGTTGAAAAAAGTTAGGTTAACTAAAACTTATTTTCAGACAAGTTAGAAGACCTTCGAGGAATACTGTGTGCAGCAATTGGTTAAATTCATAAAAACCACTTAGAGTTAGACACTGTGGTGAAAGTGGAAGGTATGAAAAGCAGATATTCGCTTATTCATATATTTTTTTCTGAAATTTGCAAGTAAGTCAAAAGGCTAACCTTCAAAAATGCACTGGAGTTGTCCAAATGTCCGAATGTAAATCATTATTACATATTCCATTGACATGAGTGATATGACTGCTTGTCGTCTTTGTACAATGAGTTTTTTCGAAGTCAAAACGGCTTTTGAATTTTTCATAATAAAGAGCAAATTAATCAAGTATGTCTCTAGCCTCGGAGAATTCAGTCGGAAAATTCTAACTTTCTAAGTGCTGCCTTAAAAATGTTGCTTCAAGCAGGGTAAAAGTTGAATAATAGTCTTATTCAAAACAATTTTGTTATTCGTACCAACAAATGAATGTAAAATTATTTTTTTTGATAAAGTTTCTGGTGTCTATCGAAAATTGAAAATTATGTTCTTTTTGTAAATAGTTAGTATTTTCCAGTCAAAATGATTTTTTAAAACATAATATTAATAGCAGACTATGTTACATGAAAGTCGACGTACCGTATAGTAATTAACTAATAGTTTGATAAAGGTTTTATTTTTTATCTCTAACTTGCAAAAAACTCACTCAACACGAATTAGAAGATATGCAGATGGTTGAAATTAAAAAAAAATAATTTACAACTTCTAAGTCGAATGTATGGGTTAAAATTTTCATTTAATTGTTGTTACAAATGAAGAGGTTGTTTTAAAGCACATTTTAAAGTATTTTTTCATTTTCTAAACTTACACTTTTGAGGCAGCCCTTATAATCACCAGATCTAGTTTTACTAAGGCACAAAAATGATTATTTAACCTAAATTTTAAAGAGAATCTAACACTCTTTTGTCTTCAAAAAAGCCTTTTTTGAACCACCTTACTGTTAAACTGCGGATACGTTAAAATGAACGTATCTAGACACTTCAAAGCGTGAAAATTTTAATTGAGTTTATTAAATTTTTTCAATGAAAATTTAGCTATTATACTTTTGTTTGAAAATTTATCGTTTTTAGTTTAAAATTCGAATATTAATCTTCTTCATGGAGAATTCAACAGCGTGTTTGCAATTTTTTCTCTCCCTTGACTGAAAAATCTTTTTAGGTTGAAAATTGAACTCATGTTTAAAGTAGTTTCTTTTGTCGAATTCAACTGTTTCTGATTAAAAATTAATTTTTTTTTCATGTCAACTACTACATTTTTCGTTCAGAATTAATCTTTTTTGAATTACAAATTTAATTACTGAGTTGAAAGCTGAACTTTTTGGTTTAAAATTGATTTTTTTTCTTCTCAAGATTCATTATTTTAATTCAAAATCTATCTCTTTGGTTGAAAAGTTAGCTATTTTCTTGAAAATTTGTTTTTACTCTAACAGAAAATTGATTCGTTGCGAAACTGAAAATGTCATTATTCCAGTCAAATATTCTAACATTTTATTTGAAAATTCATCTCTTTAGTCTAACATAATATAAAATTAAAAATGGAACCATTCAATTTTAGGTTGAAAAATTATCATTTTTAGTTGAAAATTCAAATATTCAAACAGTTTTTTTCTTCTAGAAAATTAATTTATGTTCAGATTTAACTATTCTATTTTAGGTCGAAAGCTGATCTTTTTCAGTTCAAAATTCAACTGTCAACTATCAAATAAAAATTTGTTTGAAGTATTATTCAAATTCATAGCTTTTTAAAGACAAATTCAAGAAATGATTGATTATGTTTTTAGTATTATTTGATTATTTAATTACTTAATGGTGCCAATATATTTGAGAATATCTTGTAATATGATTTGTTGAAGATTTGTAAATTGAAAATATTAATTAAATCCCCAGAAACTGAAAAACAAATTTATAATAAACTCGCGAAACTGTGGACTTATTCTGAGTCGGTTTATAAAAAAAGAGAAATATTTGAATCGCTCCGTACTATAAAAAGTTATACAAAAAAAAACTTGAGATATCTGGATAGAGCTTGAAATTGTCAGGGAATGTTTTTTCAGGTATGATTTCTTCATTTAGCTATACTGTAATACTAATTAAACATGATATACTCATTAAAAGTATGTAATAAAAATTTCGTATTCTAGGATGCTAGTAACTTGTTGTTTAATCGGACCTAATCCGACTTTAATAATTTATTAATATATTTCAATAATATTCTCTTCGTTGAAAAAACAGTTTTAAAATTTACTTGAGACTACCCTTTGAAATAGTAACCAACAATACATTTACCAATTCATTCAGTAGTATCATTACCAATTCGTTTAGTAGATATAGTTACTAATTCATTTAGTCAGTTATTCTTACTCATTGAATTAGTAGATTCTTACTAATTACCAGTAAACGAATCGGCGCTATTTGAATTAGTAGAAAACTACTACCAATTAGTAGTTTTCTACTAATTCAGATTTAGAGAGTACGAGAAAAACTTTGTTGATATTAAAAATACGACAATACTATATGTAGTGTCTTCGAGCTGCTTTTGTTGACGTCTTCAAGACTCATCGATCGTCCAATTGTTGATTCTTTCATGACCTACCAGTACAAATTTATGAAGTTTGAAAAAATGGTTTATATTACTTATATGAGAAAGACTTCGTTCATATTTGCTCGCGTCTTCAAGACGTGTCGAATGACCTATTCAACCTTACATAACCTCTTATGATCTAGCAATACCGATTTATTAGTTTAAAAAATATATTGTTTATCTTGTTGATATGGGGAAAACTTTTTTAATATCGGGAATACAACAGTCATGTATATGATATATTTGTCCGCGTCTTCGAGAGGCATCGATTGCCCAAATTAAGAAACGTTCATGACTTAACATAACCTACTAATATAGTTTTTAATTTTTTTCAACAAAATAATTTATCTTCTTCATAGGAGGATTTTTTATATTGGGAATATAACAGTATATTGCACTTGATGTAATTGTTCGCGTCTTTGAGATGCATGGATTGATCTATTGACAAACGTTCGATGACCATTTTTGATTAACCAATAGTGTCTCAGAGAGTTGAAAAGAAATTACATTCTTTCTATGAAGAAAACTTTTATTTTAATTTGGAATATAACACTACCGTAAGTTAAAAAGGTGTTCATTGTAACAGAACACATCAATTGACATTTTGATGGGCTCTCTGATTTTCTGAAAATAAGATTTTCGGTAAGACAGAAACATAAGCTTGAACAATATTGAAAGTCAATTTTTTCTCTTTTTTAGGGAAAAACCTCCCTCTATGAGGAAGCAAATTTATTTGATACCTATGAGGAAGCCAAATGTTCATAACATGAGCAAAAATAAATACACCCTTAATGAATACATCCACACTCAAAAAAAAGTTCTAGTTAAAGTTACTAGACGCGTCTGGTTGCAAATTTTGTAGTTATTTTAATCAGAAATTATGGTTAATATGACTATAAAATTCTATTTAATTAATACCCAAAATCAATACCCAACATTCTCGAACATTCACTCTGTTTATCTATCGTCTACAATGTTAATATTTTTTAGAATATTTTTCAAAGACACCCAAAAAATATGTACTTGGTTTGGAAGTATTCAAGTATCCCTGTACCACGGGTGTTTATACAGATAACGCGCAGTTTTTTCTTTTGACACAACTAAATTCACGGGTTCACTATATTTAGTTACACTTATATAACTGAAGATACAATTAACAAATCGCGATTGTTCGAGAATTGGGCATTTACGACAGAGCGTCATTTGACACATCCAACAACACAACATGAAACAAAAGACAGATTTCTGAAAACCGACACAAGATCGCGACACTTCTGATACCAGAAATATTAACCAGAATAGTTTTAACCGGAAAAAATCAACTAGAGTTAATTAAATAGAATTTTATAGTCACATTAACCATAATTTCTGATTAAAATAACTAGAAAATTTTCAACCAGACGCGTCTAGTAACTTTAACTAGAACTTTTTTTTGAGTAAACCAAAGAAGTTTGAACATTTTTATCTAAAATAATCCTTCAAACTTCAAATGGACCATATGAAATCGATTTTTAAAGATTTAGGATTAAAAGTTTTCAATAATAATATTGTTCCTAGTGTCGAACATTTTTTTTAATTTAAGGAAACTTTTTTAAAAATATTAATGAGCACTTGCACTCATTAACAATTTTACAAGAAGTAGTCTAGAAAGTATTCTGCACTCAGCCTTATAAATTTGGAACCGCAGACATCAGTAGCAACCTTGGAAATGCATTATATACTTTGTTACAGTGAAGGTTCCTGAAATCCTCTTGAAAAAGATTTTATTTAATAAGTCACTTATGATAGTGCTTCTAGGTGAAAACTTTGGGCCAACAAGTCACCCAGAAAGCTGCTTATGCTTTTCTTCTGTGGAATTAATGCTTTGTACGTGCGTAAGTGCGGTGCTCGAGCAACCTCGAATGTGCCACAGTTTCCAGTCTTAATATCTTACATCCGAGTTAATCTCTCTGACTTCTAACAATAAGTAAAGTACTTAGTTCTCTTTTACATCTTAATTTGCATAATGCAGGAGGAAAGAAATCAGCTAATGTACCGCTTGCATAAAATTTATATGAATCTCAGCTCTGCTTGAATGTTACAAGATCATGCTGAAAGAGATCACAGTCAGAAAATTAATTTGCAACCAAAGAGATGAATTTTCCACTAAAATGATAAATCTTAAACAAAAAAATGAATTTTTAACAATGTAGTTGAAGTTTCAACCAAGTAGCTACATTTTTCATTAAAAGAATTAATGGTTAGTTCAAAAAGGTTCTAATGTACTTTTTTAAAATTTCATTCACTTTATTGCAAATATAATATATATATATATATATATATATATATATATAATCGTTATAATTAAAACAACCTTTGCAGTGCATTGCCGCCCATGACCACAACCACCATGTTTTGTCCGCTTTGAACGCGATCAAGAAGCGAGGAGTGCGCATTTGCAACATAATTTCATAAATTTCAGTTACTTTAGTGCTTAGTATCCTAAATGTGTCCCAATTTTCCGAAAGTTTCTAACAGTGTAGATAAAAATTTATGAGAATAAGGAATAAAAATCTATCGACTGATAAAAATGCATTTTAAAAATTGCAAACAGGAACATTGTTCAATTGTGTTAGTCATCTATTTTTCAGTATTTTTTCTTCTTGAATTTTTACTTGATGCATTTCTGTCAGTAGAAAGTGCTGAAATGTTCCACAAATTTTTCAAAGCAAGCTAGACCAAATTTTAAAAACACAAAAATATCTAGAAAACTGGGTAAAGATAAGGCGCTTTGTCAGAGGGCACTTTCATTCTATATTCACTAGATATCCATATGATATAAAAAGATTTTAATAATAAATAAAATCCCCCTTTAATACCCTTTTTACTGAAAAAATTCCCTTTTCAACCTAAAATTGAACTTACCCCTGTGATCCCTGTACTTACCGAGAATCATAAATCCAATATTGTTGAGAATCGGAAGTGAAATAATAGTCTAGATAAAAAATTCAGTATTATCCTGAATGAGAAATGCAATATTATTGAGATGGAATAGTTCGATCTCGATATCGTTGTACCCTGTAGGACACAAAAATATCCGCGAGAGCCTTCACTCAATTAATTAAAAACGGTATGGATCATTTTTATTTTTCGTATATGATATCCCGAGTAAAATTCACGTAGAATCCAAGAGCATTAATTAAACGTGAATGTTGTTGATTGAGTATTATATTTACCACCTCTTTTATTTACGAGATACGCTCCGACGGGAAAATATACGATATGACTAATGACTCTCATGACCTATTTTTTTATTCACTATAAAAATCCATTTCAGCTTTTTACCAATTTTTATACAATTTTTATTTTGATCCTCTTTCGATTTTTGAATTCTTTATTTTTTTCAGTGGAGTACGGAATTCTTTCCTTTTACTATTTATTTATATTTTATTTTTCTAATTTCTTATATGAATTTATAAAATGTTTCAAGGAACAGGTGAGAAAACAATGTGCAACATTGTAATAAACAGTGAGAGATTAGAACAAGTTGATAAGTACATGTATCTAGGTAGCCTATTCACTAGTGACGGGAAGATAGATGGGGAGTTAGATAGATGCTTAAACGAGGGTCAGAAGGTTATCGGTAGAGCTGGGTCTATTCTCAGAAATAAAAACATATCAAAAAAAGCTTAAATGGCCATTCATAATTCTGTATTCGTGCCGACTGTACTATAACGTAGCGTGACATGGACCTGTAAAAAAAAGGATAAGAGTAAAATTAATGCGATTGGCATAAAACCTTTGCGCACAATTTGCGGGAAAACGCTGATTGACAAACTGAGAAACGAAATTATCCTCAAAGAATGTGGGGCAAAAGAGACAATAGTTCAGACTTGGGAATGAAATCAGTTAAAATGGTTCGGACATGTCGAAAGAATGAAAGATGAACGTTTAACGAAACAAGTGTATAAAGGTAAAGTAAATGGCAGTATGCCCAGAGGCAGACCGCGGAAAGAATGGTTAGAATCTGTAAATGAGACCGTATTTCGAAAAGACATAACAAGACATAGAAACATGAGAGCTTGCATGAAAAAGTGCATGGACGTGAAGGAAGCTAGAGAAGTATGCCAGGACAGAAAAGCGTGGCGACAAATAGTTTATAAAAAGAATGCGAGTAGAGGGAATGACACCTGAAACAAAAACCCTTGGATACCAATGGGTCCGAGTGGGGGACGCCACATAACAACTTTGTGAAGCTCTTCACTTGGGATGATCGCTAGAGAGATTGATCAGCAACCTGGGTCAGAGCAGTGTTGCGGAACGAACGTGTTATCCAAATAAATAACACGAAAATTTTAGATCAATCTAAAAAATATATACCTCCTTCCGAACACTGCTATTTTCCAACCAAGCGAGTCACGCCTACCCCAAAAGAGAAATGGCTTAATAGTATAATAATAATAATGTTTTCAAGTCATTTGTATTCCTCTCACATTTCATCCTTTTCAAATACTTTATAACAGCAAAATACACAGTTATGCTGATTACCCTCTTTTAATGTATTCATCTTGACCTCCTTATATTTTTTAATTTGTCACAGTGTGTGCCACTGAAAACTTTGGATTGAGCAACCTCAGTAATTTATGTACAACTGCAAATTTTCCAACTGCAAGTGGTATCGCTCCACAATCTCGAATGTATTGCTATAAATAAATTAATTGCATGTTTAATTGTTTCGAGCACTCGGTGTATGTTGAGCATGAAATCCATTAAGAGTAGTGTCGACATTTCAGTAATCACAATTAACGCTCTTTTAGTGCATTATTGAGTTGTAATAAGCCGTGATTAGTTTTTGAATATACGCAGTGAATTAAGGAGATTTTTCACTGAATAGGGGAATAATTCTGAATAATATTAATGTGGGTACTGATAATAAATTCAAATTAAAACGATTCAAATTCTTATATTTCAGGTAAACATATTAGAATTTCTAACAGAATAGTTGAATTTTGAACCAAAAAGATGAATTTTCAAAGAAGAAGATCTATTTTCTACCAAAGAAGACAAATTGTCTTCCAATGAGATGTATTTTCAACTAAAAGAATAAATCTTAAACCAAAAACATTAATTTTTAACAAAGTAGTTGAACTTTCAACCAAATAGTTGAATTTTCAATCAAAAGTTTTTTATTTTTAAACAAGGACAGTTGAATTCAACCAATAAAAACGAATGTTCTACAAAAAGTTCAATTTTCAACTGTGAAATATTCATTTTTAAAAAAAGTTCATTTTCAACCAAATATTTTAATTTTCAATTAAATAGTTAAATTTTTGACCGAATTTTTGAATTTTCGATCCAAAAAGGCACATTTTCTATAAAACAGATTGATTTGCAACCCGAAAATATGAATTTTCAACCAGAAGATGATTTTCAACCAAGTAATTGAATTCTCTACCAAATTCTCAAATTTTTAAGCCGAAAATACGGATTTTCTGTAAAACAGTTTAATTTTCAACCCAAAATGTACATTTTCAACAAAAAAGTGAATTTTCCATCGAAAACGGTGAATTTTTCTACAAAACAGTTGCATTTTCAAACAAAAAAAAACTAATTTTCAACCACATAGTTAAATTTTCTAGCAAATTTTTGAATTTTCCACCAAAAAAATACAAATTTTCTAAAAACTAGTTTGATTATTTCCCCCAAAAAATGCATTTTCAACAACAACAAAATTAGTTTTCGATTAAAAAGTGAAATTTACTACAAAACAGTTGAATTTTAACCTAAAAATAAGATTTTTCAACAAGGAACAAAAGAAAAACGAATTTTCAATAAAATAGTTTAATTTTCAACTAAAGAGATGAATCTTCAACTAAGAAAGATTTTTCAGACCTAAAATTGTGAAAAATTCAACCTAATTGTTGAATTTTCAATCTAAAAAGACGAATTTTCTACAAAACAGTTGAATTTTCAACCAAAAAATGTAAACTTTTAACCAAAGAAAAACGAAATTTTAATAAAATAATTACATTTTCGATAAAAGAGAGGAATCTTCAACCAAAAAAGTGTTCTCAGTCGAGAATTAAAAAAAAAATTAACCTGATTGTTGCATTTTCAATATAAAAAGATGAATTTTCCACAATACAGTTAAATTTTCAACCCGAAAATATGAATTTTCAACGAAAAAGGCGAATTTTCTACAAAACAGTTAAATTTTCAACGAAAAAGCTCATTTCCAACAAAATAGTTAAATTTCTACGAAATTATTAGATTTTCTAAGCTAGAAAGACGAATTTTCGACAAAACAGTTACATTTTGAACCAAATAGTTGAGCTTTCTGCAAAAAAGTTTCATTTCCCATCCAAAAATATCAACTTAAAAAAAAAGGTAGTTTTCAACCAAATAGTGGAATTTTCTACCAAAATAGTTGAATTTTCAACAAAACAGTTTAATTTTAAATCCCAAAATATGAATTTTCAAACCAAATGATGAATTTTAAACAAAAATGTTAATTTTTAAGTAAAAAATTTGGTTATTCAGTAGTGATGTGGTTTCGAATATACGCACTAGATTTTTTGAAATAGTTCCTGGAAGAATCTCTCAGGACAGAACTACACTCGTGTTTGCCCTAATGTTTATCGATCCCACTTCCCTGAAATGTGATTAATAAATTACCTGCAAGCGGCTTGTGCACGTTTCTTCCGCTTATTCTGTTGCGGACTTCGCGTGCGGCTCGCTCTTTTGCATTTGAAATATTACTTTCCCGCTTAAATCGCATCTCTGGAATCTAATCTTCTTTTGCAGGTCTTTAGTAAATACGAGCTCGATTGCAACCACTGTGTTGAAATTATTCATTGAGTACATAGAGTGACGATAATTTATAATTCATTTGGTGAGCTCTTGTTAAAATGTTGCGTAACCTAATTATGAAATAGAAATTGTTGAAATTAATTGTTAAATTGAATTCAATTGTTTTTACATTATAAATATAAAAAATGTTAAATATAGAATTCTTTGGATTCTATCCTTACTTTATATTCTTTCAAATTTTAATTTTAATTTGCGTTTTTTGAGGCATAAAATTAGTTTTGACGGCCTGAACAATTAAAAGTATGCTTAAAATCTTAGAATTTTGACACTAAAAAGATTCAAGTAGGATAACTGTAAACATAAAGTAATGAAATATTTTCGAAATTGAATTATAATATTTAAAATTGAATAATGATTAATTTAAACACACTTTAAAAAATAATAACATGCTGTACTCAAAATTAAACATTTTTAAATGGACAGGTTCAATATTGCAATCGTTCAATATTGTACTGTTTCCAAATCGAAAGTATTAACAGTTTAACAATGTTAAATTTTTGATTGAAAATTTATAAATTATTATAAATTTCCAAAAATTAAAAATGTGCCGATTCATAATTATACAGCAGCGACAATTAAGAAGTTTCATATTAAATAATTTCTAATTGAAGACTTCAAAAAATCAATGTTTTTAAAGTGACAAATATTTGATTATTTATTTAGAATGCACAATTTTAAATGAAGTGTTGGTTCCTAATAAAACGATTATAATCAAAGCGTTAAAATTCGTATGGTTTGAAATTGTGCAAAAAAACTATTTTAAATTGAATGCCCCAATAGTTGCATTTTTCATAACTGTGAATCTTTAAAATTTCCGAGTGCTAAATTGTACATTTTGAACTTTACAAACTCAATTGTTCCATTTTTTAATTTTTTATTTGTGATTAAATTGGCAATTATTAATTTTGAACGAGTTTAACCGCAGGGTGGCCGCTGTACTCAGAAATCCAAGAGAGAAAAATTTTGAATTTCGGAATGGGGGAAAATTGTGGCTCCGGAAGTAATTTTGTTTATTTCTAAAAGTGTTCCTTTAGATTTACCTTGTTCCAACTTCTAGAATATTTCCAACCTCAAAATTTTCCTACATCTATTAATTTCTATGGCTCTGGAAATCAATTTTTGTTTTCTTTTTAAAAATATTTTTTCAGATTTAACCTATTTCCATCTTCCACTTATGAAAGATTGATAACTTCCTAGGTCAAACGGTGAATGTTTTGCAAAATCTCAAATTTCGGCTTTTCAAATTTTTTCAAATTTTTTCAAATTCAAATTTTCCTATATAGGGCTATAACTCTATGGCTCAGGAAATTAATCTTTTTTCCTTTCTAAAAGTGTTGCTTTAGTTCTATATATTTCCAGCTCCCACTTCTGGAAGATTTACAACTTCCTAGGATTGACAGGGAATTGTTTAGGAAATTGCCGGGTTGGGGTATTATATCTACTCTACGCCATACACTAGGAATTGTAGGAACTTCGTTTTGTGTGAGGAACAAAACGGGCCGAAAAACTTTTTTTCAGAAATCAATGAAAAAGTTAGAACATGGCATTTTTGCAATGCGAAATTTCTTTTTAGTGCATTATTAGTTGTTTAAGGCACCTGTTGTGTTGAATACAATAAAAGTATTTCATTATGAGAAAAAAAACTTCAAGCAAACTGTCCCGCACTGAGAAAACTATTTGGCTAGATCAACAAAAATTTTGTTGGCTCAACTAAATAATTGTGTTGCTCTTCGTGCAACAAAACTATTTTGTTGAGCCAACAAATTTTTGTTGTTGGGTCCTTTTGTTGGCCAAACAAAACTGTTTTTTTCTCATAACCAAATTTTGTTGTTGAATCAATGAAATTCTTTTGTCACCTCAATACAATATTTAGTTGGTTTAACAAAAATTTTTGGTTCGCCCAATAAAGTACTTTTGTAAGGTCAACCAAATTATTTTTTTGTTCCGAATAAATTGTTTTGCTGTCTCAACAAAATATTTTTGTCGTCGTCACTAAATATTCTTCAAGTAAAAAACGTAATTTTTGTACTCTCTAAACCTGAATCAGTCGTAAAATACAACTATTTTGTAGTTCAAAGTCATTTACTTATTCATTAACAATCATAATTATCACTAATTTTAATTTCAAAGCAACTTATTATTTTGATAAATGTCTTTGAATAAAAGAAGTTAATTTAACTAATTCTATTCAGTAATCGGAACAAGTTACTTAGAAATGAAAGTCAGTTCAAATTACAATTTAATAAATTAGTGAATGACTTTGCTACAAAGCAGTTTTTTTACAACTGATTCAAGTTTTGAGAGAACAAAATTGTCATAGAATACTGATAAAAAATACCATGAATTATGGATAAATGACTGAAGGTAAGAAATGAAGATATTAAGTATATATAATGAATAATCGGAATATCTCTATTTATTGTCCAGAATATCAAAATTAAAATATCGTTACATTTTATATAGGCGTAATAATCTCAAGTGACAAACGATTGACCTTCAACATCCAAAATAATATCTTGAATAAATTCTCTGTTATTGAGAAATCTATCAGCAAGTCCTAGCTGATGTCTCTTCGTGTAGATCCTACAAAGTAAATCGATAAATCACTTTTTAACATTGGTTATTAAATTTTACTCTTATAATTTCAGTGATCACAGCATAAAAAGATCTTAAAGGAGCGAAAACAACGTGATTTTTTCACAAAAAAAGGGGGGGGGGCAGAGGGAAAGAATTAAAATTTCATTTTTACATTCAGAAAAGAAGAAACAATCTTTTTATATGACATTGTAAACTTTTTAAATAATGTTAAATGATTTCTGCCATAAAAGAATTTTTTTGAATTCGGTATACTTAGATCGATGAAAATCCTTTCACTATACTATGAAAAAGTCTTCTCAAAATTTAAGAATATTTTTTCTACTAAAAATTGCTTTATTAATTATTGAATCGTGACACTTATTAGTCTAATAAAATATTTCATTGTACGATTTGACATTTCGGTCTTACTATAATTAATAATTTGAATGTGAAATGGAAACCACACTCTACAATGGTCTCTAAATAAAATAAACAATTATCAAAGTTTGAGTCCCTAAAATGTTTTACACTAGCAGTAAATTCAAACGCGCGAACCACGTGTTCGCTAATCACGTCCCTAGATTTATATTTTATAATGTTAGAAACAAACTATTTGAAAATCTAAATGTCAATTTTTCAAAAATTAGGAGTAGTATCAAATTTTTTAACGAAATCTCTTGAAATTTGTCGAATTCCTCAATATACTTTCAAACTATTGAATTCCCTTGAACTAAAATTCAATTTATTCACTGCAATTCTATAGAAATTTGTCAAATATCCTTGAAATCGTAAAATCCATGAAAATAATTATAAATCCCTTGAAATTCCTTCGATGAAATTTAAATTGAAATCTTTACATTCATTAAATATTATATGGAATGCATGTTTGAAGAAAAAATATTTGGCAACGAATAAAAATTACGCTCCAATTTGCTAAACTGAAAAATATCATTAAGGAAAATCCTAAAACTTTTTCAATTATCATCGAATGAAAAATTGTAAAAAAATTTTAATTACGATTGTAAAATTATGTCGCTTGGAATGATTTTTATTTTATGTTGTAGAATATATTATGTTCACTCATCTGTTAAAATTACGCGATTATAATTTAGTCAGAAAAATTTATAGAGAATATTTTTTTAATTCTTCTCTTAATTTTTGTTGAGAAATAAACGTTCAAAATTGCTTACCAATTTTATTCAAAATTTACGAGTCCACTGATTGTTAATGTCTTTGACAACCTCCCCACCTTCTTGGAAGGAATTTTTCGAACTTCCTGGAAGAGAATTATCTAAACTCATTCTTTGGTTTTCAGTAAAATTTCCCTCAACTTCAGGTTTTTTCTCCTTGCCTTCGTCCTACGAAAAACGTAAATTTGTTCAAACTGAACAGTTTAAATTATTTCAAATTTAGTTGTTTTTTTCAACTGTCTAACTTAATAATGTAAATTTATAAAAGAATACAACTAAAAATGATGAAGAAATACAAACATACCTCCCGCACGGAATCTTCATCATCGCCATCTTCAAACAGTTCTGTTGTTTACGTGTATATTTTAGGTTAGGATTCCGATGCTTACTTTTAAAGGTGTTAATTAGGCACTGCAGATCCCAGTCCTCCAGAATTCGACGCGTCGCATTATCCATGTTTATTCACATTTCAAAACTATCACTTTAGTTACTTTCAACATGTATCAAAATAACCAAACACGCGACTCCAACAGTAGTATCCGCCATAATGGAAATTAACTTGCACACACGTGCACGCGTTCCCGCTGATCAAGTGCGCATGCGTGGTCGCATATTTCGTTGGTCCAACCAAATGGTTTTGTTAGCTCAACAAAACTTTGTTCAGGACAACAAAATAGGGCTCAACAAGATAATTTTGTGTTAAGAACCAAATATTTTGTTTTGCCAACAAAATAATTTTGTGCTAACAACCAAAATTTTGCAGTGACAACAAAAACTGTTCAACAAAATGGTTTTGTTGCGATTACTGATTTTTTTTTCTCAGTGCGTTTTGCCCCATGTTCCCCTATTGGGCTATAAATCTCTGTGGCTTGACAAATTATTTTTTTCTTTCTATTAAAAGTGTTTCTTTAGATTCACGTATTTTAAACTCCGACTTCTGGAAGATTTATAACTTCCTGGAAAATTGAAAAGTTTTGAATTGAATGCCATCACATTTCAACAATTCCAGAAACAGGTATTATTCAAAAATTGTACTTTAAAATTGGAAATGTTTTGCATTAAATAATTTTCGAAACATTTAGAATTAAGCCCGTTCAGCTTAGAAAACTTCCATTTAATACCTTACATTATTCAACGTTTCTATTTAAAATGTTTCTAATTCAGAAACACTTCCACATTGACGGCTTTATCACTGAGATTTTTCATCTTGCATTTTAGCTAAGAACTTTATTCTGGTAATTATTGATTTAGTTCGATTATAAATAATAGTAATGAAATATTCATATTTTAAGCCACAAAGAGCAGATTTAACTGTTATTTTGACTTAAAAAATATCGTAAATTGTTTATATCAAAAGATTGTCATTCAATACAAAAAATTATAGCTATAAAACAAGAGCCTACTTGTTCATCATTCTTCATCCTACGTCGAGAAGTACCGACGTAATCAATCTCTCCTTACGTTATTTCTCCTTCTGAAAAATTCAAAGAATATATATGTAGGATTTAGTTTCATTTTGCTACTTCAAAATTCGGAGTTTTTTTGTTGTTCAAATGATGAAGAATCGGGCACCAATAAATCGTCCAAGAAGACCACGCATGTAAATACACATGTCCAACTCACGATACTTCGCATTTGTAATCATTCACTAAACCTTGATGAAATCAATTTTATCCGCAAAGTTGAATCCTCTATAAATTCCTCGAGGACGAAGTCTAAGGCACTTATGTGGATATCGAGTAGAAACTACACTGCGGACCCTAAGCTCATGATCTTTCGTAATGAGTGACGTTTCAAATTTCAACGGTGGCATTTAGCGTGAAGTTTCAAAAAATTATGCAGGTGAAAAGTGGGAAATGGAAAGTGGGAAGTGGGATCTGTGAAAGTTACGTTATCTGTTTAGTCTGTTGATATATGAAGATCTTGGTTTTTGAAATTTTGTATTTTCAAAATCCTAGCTGGATTATAAAGCATAGTATCTACACGGAGAAAAATTCAAGCACACCATAATTTTATAGTCTCCTTGAATATCTGCAGGTGTTTTGGACTCTTTATAAGGATAATCGAATCGACACTCTAGGATTGTCAATCAGAAGTGGCTTCCGAGGAACTAGTGCGACAAAGGCGTCACTCTACAACCATTGCGTATTCTCAACATTCTCGACAAAAAATTTCGTAATTCGTGGATAAAGAAACAAGATTTGCGAGATTTTTCATACACATATATATCGTTTTCTGAATTTTCCAGAGTCAAAAATGTTTGAATTCAGTGCAATGGCGCCATTTCCTTAGCCTCTTGTGCACAAAGTAATATGTCGTCAAAGTCTTGGTGCATATGCAATCATGTCTCAGGCATCTTACTCTTCAAAAATAATAAAGATGCTTTCAGATTTGATGTATTTTATATCAGTTTTCATGTTCTCCAGGTTTTATTTAATAATTTAAATTACCGTCTCTCGTCTCTCTTACTCTCATAAATATATATTTTATGGCTGCGTCTAGTCGTCCCGAATTTCGGGACGACTAGCCGGAAATCTAGATAAATGCTAGTCATCCCGAAATTCGGGACGACTAGCCTATTTGTACCATTTGGCTAGTCATCCCGAAATTCGGGACGACTAGCCTATTTCTAGCATTTGGCTCGTCATCCCGAAAATAATGCACTTTATTAATTCTACTGTTTTTAACTAGACCAAAATGACCAAAATTGACAATCCTATTTTCTACCTTCGGCTAGTCGTCCCAAAAATAATGCATTTTAGGAAATTTCTCGTTTTAACTAGACAAAAATCACAAAAAATGTTAATGACCCCGAAATTCGGGACGACTAGCCTATTTTCAACATTTGTCTAGTCGGCCTGAAAATAATGCACCTAATTAATTTTACTGCTTTCAACTAGACCAAAAATACTGAAAATGACTAGACTATTTTCACTATTTGGCTGTTTGTGCCGAAAAAATGCTAATACTGTAATTATGGGCAAGATTACGATATCCGTGGGGGCTTTCCGCCCCCACGCCACGAGGCGTTGGAAAAGAGGTAGGGGTGTTACCTTACATTTTTCCTGTGACTAGTCACAGGCCTTCCCACCCCCACGAGGCGTTGGAAAAGGGGTAGGGGTGTTACCTTACATTATTTCTGTGACTACCCGCGTGAAAAAAGTTTGCATGGCTCACGCATGGCAATAAACTTGGAAATATCTGGCTAAAGCATGGGTCATGCATGGCAATACACTTGGAAATATCTGGCTAAAGCATGGGTCACGGCTGAATGGTAGCATAGCTAAAGCCTTGCTCGTGTCCGTCTTCCATGCTTAGGACACGCTAAACACAAATGAATATTTTCAAGAACATGTAAGGTTGCCAATAACCGACACCACCCGGGTGCACCAGAACGTGCACCAGGTCGTTCAAGACGTCATCTACGAGAACATTGAAAAAATCTAAATTGTGGCAGCAGCCAAAATAACTAACAATGGTGAGTCGGCGATCAGGATGCTCCGGATCGTGCACCAGGTCGTTCAAGACGTCATCTACGAGAACTTTTTCAAAATTTAAATTGCGGCAACAACCAAACTAAATACCAAGGGTGAGTCGACGATCAGGATGCTCCGGATCGTGCACCAGGTCGTTCA
>CAKNXH010001900.1:244231-256750 GCA_932178445.1 Andricus quercusramuli | reverse complement strand
ATTTTTGCGGCATGAATTAGCACTAAATAAGCACTAAATTCCTGCACAAAGTAGAATTTGATATCACTAATAGTCTCCGAGTTTCACATACCAGTCACCTGAGGCCAGCACTACTACCTGTTTTTGACCAAAATATCCGGGCACAAAATTTAATTTTTGGGGCATGAATTAGTACTAAATAAGCACTAAATTCATGTACAAAGTAGAATTTGATATCACTAATAGTTTGCGAGTTTCACATACCAGTCACCTGAGGCCAGCACTACTACCTGTTTTTGACCAAAATATCCGGGCACAAAGTTTAATTTTTGCGGCATGAAGTAGCACTAAATAGGCACTAAATTCCTGCCCAAAGCAGAATTGGATAGCACTAATACTTTCCGAGTTTCGCATACCGGAGTTGTGGCTTCAGCTGAAGCTGGCACTACTACATGTTTTGGACCAAAATTACCGGGCAAAAAATTTAATTTTTGCGGCATGAATTGGCACTAAATAGGCACTAAATTATGGCATAGTGCCCATATCTGTATGACAATGTTGTAATTCCAGCTTCCGGGACCTAAAAAATACTTCTATTAGTGATCAATTGACGCGTAAATTCATAAGCTTTCTAACGGGGTTTCAAAAAAATTTCTCGTTCCATTTTTGAACGAGGAATCGCGTTTCGAAGACAGCAGTGATTTTCAATAGTACTTTTGCTGATCGTACCGACAATTTCTGTCGGTGGTGTATATATTCATGAGAGTAAGAGAGACGAGAGATGGAAATTTAAATTATCAAATGAAACCGGAAAAACATGAAAATTGATATAAGAGTAAGATGCCTGAGACATGATTGCATATGTACAAAAACTTTAACATATTACTTTGAGCACCAGAGTTTAACGAAACGGTGTCACTGCACTGAATTGAAATATTTTTAACACTAAAAAATTCAGAGAACAATGTAAATGCGTATTACAAATCTCACAAGTCTTCTTTCTTTATCAACGAATCACGAAATTTCGAGCAAGTTTTCGGTCAAAGATGTTGAGAATACCCACTGCGATTGATAAGTGACGCCTTTGTCCTTAATCCCTCGGAAATATCGAATTTGACGTATAAAATAAAAAAAAAAAACCTCTTGACCCACTCTACATCATGTTCTCTACATATCATCCCTCTCCATACATATGTGAGAAATTTCAGCAAGTGGTTTAACCTAATAAAATGTGTTTTGTAACACGGCAAACGTGATGCCGAACGTCAGTTGCTCAGAAAATGCGTTTCGGATATCGGGTGTGTTCGCTCGGCGTTCGGTAGAGGTCGTGATGCAGCCACTTCTGATTGACACTCTGGAGTGTCGATTTGACTATCCTGATAATGAGTCTACATCATCTGTGGATATTCAAACAGGCTATACAATTATTGTTTGCCTGACCATAAAGAAAAAATTGTGGACGGTACTTGGTACTATCTAGAAGATCAAACTGACCATCTAAATTTCGACACTCCAAGTTTGAATATCCTTTTTTCTCCGTGTACACTACACTATCTGAGAAGCTGTCCCATAGTTAAAGCTCTAATATAGTCAGCCTGCCACTCTAGATGTTCAGGCTGACTAGCCATTTTTCTTCGTGTTGATTTTACGGCTTAATATCTATTGATTGTTGTCCCTATTTTTCAAATCTAGGATTATAAACAGTATAATCCATTTTTCGCAGTATACCGTTTTGCTTTGGAACTGCACTCGCATTCATTTGATTCAGTTTGCGATCAAATTGATAACCTCAAATTCTATAGGGCTTTGAAATGTGGTCTATTCCCAAATGAGACACATTATTCAAAGCTCATTTCATTAATTAGGTCATCGATTGAGTGACAACTGTCTTTTGTTTACCTTCTTTTCAATTTCAGTACTGCAATCAATCCGAATTTAACGTCATTTATTTATGCAATTTCTCGAGTCAGCAGAAGTATAATAAATGTAAATAATATATGAAAATATTGTCACGAGTACTTACTATAATTCTCCACCTGAATCATATGAATCCGCGTGTGCCTGTCCAACACAGAACTCGACTCCATGTTCCACGCATGTTTGTAAGTACATAACTCTGATTAAACTCTCTGCGATTTAGTTATCTGTAGCATATGAAACTAATGCAACAGTACAAATGTTTTGAAAGCCTAGAGTGGCACTAATTTCATTTTATTCGTATGTGATTTTATGCGAATGAAACCATTCCCTGATGGACTGTTTCATATTATTCTAATTGGAAATTCTGTTCTGAATCCGGATTTATTCCGATAAACGATAAATAATTATAGTCTCTGTAATGGTATGTCCATATACAGAGATCACAGTCCCCTGTTTTATCTAACCACCTCTCCCCTTTCTCCCCTTAAATCAGAAAAATCCCCTAAAATACCTAAAATTCAAAATTTCGACCTAATTTTCCCTTTCCCTTCTTTTTGCTTCCTCATAGAGGAAGCTTTTCAGTAGTAGCATTTTCTAAAACTTTTAAATTCATTTGATTAAACCTTCCTCAATTTGAAATTGTTTAATACAATACTCTAAGCAATTGTCCGGATGTGTGTGCGTGGATGTCACACTTTTTTGTGAACACGATATCTAGAAAACGGTTGCAGATAAATTGATGAAATTTGGAGGACTTATTTTCCTCACTAATATCTTGAAACTGACCGCAGGATTTCTAAAAATAGTTCTTGCATTTTTTTAGCACTCAATAATATTTTAAAAATCGGTTTTTTATAGTAAAACTATTTTCATTAGCCTAATTCAAAGTTGATGCAAGAATATAAAAGATTCCTTGGTTCGAGACGAATCGATTGACCTATAATACTAATACATTTTATCAAAGAGTAGGGAATGTATGGTAATTTGTATATTTTGAAAATCGGTTTTTTATAGTAAAACTTTTTTCATAAACATAATTCATAGTTATATTAATAATTTATATTCATTATATATATTCATAATTTAAAGTTGAAGCGAGAATATAAAAGTTCTGTTCATTCAAGACAAATCGATAGACCCATATCATTGATACATTTTATTGAAGAGTGAGAAAGCTATGGTAATGCATAATATTTGATAACTCGATTTTTTATAGCAAATCTTTTTTCACTAACATAATTCAAAGTTGATGCAAGAACGAAAAAGATTCCTTGATTCGAGGCAAATCGATTGATCTATAATATTAATACGCTTTATTGAAGATTAAGAAAGTTATGCTTATTTATAATATTTGAATTATCTGTTTCAAACAGAAAAACATTTATCATCCACATAATTCAAAGTTGACGCATGAATAGAAAAGACTTCTTGATTCTAAATTTTCAACTAGATTATTCTGACAATTTTTGTAAAGAAATCATAAAGCTGGGAAAGGGATAGAGTGCGTCAGAACTTTTCCCTTCCCTTCTCCAGCTCGAAAAATTATCATTTCGGGTAAAAAATTTGATTTGTCTGATTTGTCTTGGTATTTAAAATTTTGTTGTATAATATTATTTTGTAATTTTCTATTTTTTTTTAAATTTCAGGGTGCAGAGTCTTCCCCTTTTTTTCTTAGTTTCCCCTTTTTTCTTGAATTTTCCTTTTTCCCCTATTCTCAAAAAAACTTACCCCTTTTCCTTTTTTCTCATTGAATATACGATATTTGAAAATACAATATTTAAATTACGCGCAAAATTATCTGAAATTATTAATTGTACGTACCCATTATTGAATAATAATTAAAGCAATTATAGCACTTTAATAAATTATTCATGAATAAGTAAGGTACCACTAATAATACAAAATATACAGTACTTTTTAAATATGTATTAGAATGTGGACACCTTATATACCTATCTAATTAAAAAATGGAATATTCCAAATTTATCAACTGCAATATTAAATGTTCTAACTTGAGCAATTTTTAATTTGAGTTTAAGAGCACTGAAGAGTAGGGCGGAGTGAAAATGCTCAAACAAATCAAATTGTTGAATCTGAGGGGGAAAACACTTGTTGGTTGGCATTCGACAAAAGTGAAAAAACAATTTTAATTAGTAAAATTGAACGATTTAAAATTCAAAATAAATTTCCTATTGGTTCAAAAATTATGACGAATTTGTTATATTCATAGCTTTTACTAGTGAACAATAATAAAAAATTACAAAAAATCAATTTTATGCGCAGTAACAATATTTTTGAAAATGTGCAAATTTTTTTTTTTATTGAGTCATATGCACACATTTAAAAAAAAGTTGAATAAATCGAACATGAAATTTATTCAGCTTGAAGCAAAGAAACATTTTACCATTTTGCTTCCTCAGAAAAAACTTTTGTCGTGATTTAGGATTTTTGGAATTTCATATATTTTTTTGCGATTTTGGAACGTTATATACACCACGAAAAAAAATGTTCCTCGCATGAATAAACAATAATAACATGTTTCTTTGGTTCAAGGTGAAGAAATTTCAGGTTTGAATAAATTCAAAAAACATGTTTTTGTACATTTTTAAAACATTTTAAAGGCAAATTTTTTAAATTCTAAAAATTTGTAATTGTAAATTTTATAAACAGAACAGAAGATATTAACCGATTTCAAAATTTGTTTGTATACTTGTTTTGGATGTCGGCCCACAAATTGTTATCCCTCAGCTCAAACGATTCGTTTAATTTTAACATTTTTACTTCGCTCTACTGAAAAGTGTGGTTTTAAACTAAAATTGAAAGTATTAATTATAGTAAGGAAGAATTGACAAATCCTGGAAAGAAATATTTCGACCTGAGTATATAAAATTTTTAAAAATAAATTCTTCAATAGCAGAAATCGTTGAAAAATAATTGAAAATTATTAAAAAATATAACATTTCATAATAAAAAATTGTTTGTTCTTTTCGACATGTAAAAACAAATGTTTAATTTTTCCTGATTTTTCCCTTTTTCGTGAGAAAATCACCCTATTTCTCCTTTTTTGATCTCCTTTTGCGCTGTGATCCCTGAAATTTCTATTTTTAAATTGAGCAAGATGAAGACTGTGGTTTGTCTATTATTGAAAAAAATAACTAATGCTTCCTCTACGAGGAAGCAAAATGCTCGTGAAATGAGCACCATATAATTATAAATACAAATAAAGAAGAAACACTCGAGATCGAATTCACAGCTAGTTTAGAAGATTTGGATTTATTTTCGGTGGATCATGAACAGAAAAGCGAGACATCAGAAAACAAGACGCTTCAAAAGTTGATGTCGTCGTCGTACCAAATGCTGATTTTTAACAAGAAAGTTCATTTTCAACCAAAGAAAAACGAATTTTCGCCAAAGTAGATAAATTTTCAACCAAAGAGATGAATATTCAAGCAAGAAAAATTTTTCAGTCAAGAATGAAAAAAATAAAAGCAAATGCCTTAATTTTCCAGCTAAAAGTACGAATTTTCTACAAAACAGTTAAATTTTCAACCCGAAAATATGAATTAGCAACCATAAAGTTAATCTTTAACTTTTATTTATGTGGTATTTTAGTTTAAGTTAACGATTTTATCGAGGATGATCACACATAATTTAGTGCTAGGTTCTAGTTTACGACTTTATTGATATTTTTGTCTCAGTTTCTCAGTCTAGGTATCCGTTGAAACACCCTAATTTGCTTCAATCTCAGTCTCTATAGGAACCCATCCGGAATTCAACTGTTGCTCCATTCCTGTGGAAATTCCTCTGAGGGTATGCTTTGACGGAGGCTACTGTATTCTTGATATGGCGAATATTTCCCTCGGAGACCAGAAATCCTTGAAATTTTGAAATGATTTTTGTAATAAGAAAGGAATTTGTTTTCAATTGTCTTCTCTTTTAGAATTTAGATTCTTTTTCTATTTTGATCTCTTTCATTTTTTGGATGTTTTGAAAATTTGCATATCTCTATTAGATTTAAGACTTTACATTTTCATTGGAATTTATTTAAATTTTGACTTTTAATTCAATTACAAAACCTCATGAACTGAACTTCAAACATTTTTTCTGGAAGTTTTGATCCGTCAGGAACAATTAACAGTGTAGAAGCTAAAAAAATAAATTTCCGACTGAAAATAAAAAGAGCTGATGCGCATAAATATTCCCTAATGTCCATTTTTATTTTTCCGAATGACCATTTGCTAAAATTTTCATTATTCCGAATTACCTTTAGGCATAATTTTAATTTGTATGAAATATTCTTCATCTAATTTTTATTCTGTCAAATACACGAATTCCCTAAAATTCATTTACACAGTTCCATACTAACTTAATAAGTTCAAAAATCATTTTCATATTCAGACATCACAACAAAGTGAAATAATTTTCTAAAAATTCATTTTTTTCGTTAAAGATACATTTTTTATGAAAACTTCACTAGCTTGTTGAAAATTCGTTTCATTTTTTGTTAAAGCTAAATTTTTTAAAGCCAAAATTCAACTATTCCATTTTTGATTGAAAATTCATCTTTTTTAGTTAAAACATCAACTATTTAGTTGAAAATATATGTTTCTTAGTTGATAAGTCCACTGTTCGGTTGAAAATTCATGAATTTTGTTAAAAATTCGTCTTTTTGGTACAAAAATCGCATTGGTTGAAAATTCATCCTTATTGTTTAAACATACAACTTTTCGGTTGAAAATTAATCTGTTTTGGTTCAGGATTCTACTATTTTGTTGAAAATTCGTATTTTTTGGTTGAATTCAACTGTATTTAATTTCAAATGAATATCTTGTTTAATTCAAGATTCATCATTTTGGTAGAATATTCAACTATTTGATTGTAGATGAACCTTTTTGTTAAAAATCCATAGTATTGGTTAGAAATTCAACCATTTTGTTAGAATCTGAAACTATTTGGTAAACAATTTAACTATTTATTCGAGAATTCAGCTATTTGTTTGAAAATTAACTTTTTTATTGAAAAATCATACTTTTGGGTTAAAAATTGAAGTGTTTTGTAGATAATTCTTCTTTTTGGCTTCAGAATTCTACAGTTTTGTTGAATTCGTCAATTTTGTAGAAAATTAATTTATTTTATTAAAAATTCTTCTTTTTTGGGAGAAAATTAATCTGCTTGGTGGAAAATTAATCTTTTTGGTCAGAAAATTAATTATTTGGTAAAATATGCATCCCTTCTGGTTGGAAATTCAACTAATTTGTTAAAAGCTCGTTTTTTCAGGTACACCTCTTTGGTCAAAAATTTATCTCATCCGGTTTAAAAGTCAATTTTTCTGTAAAACATTCGACTTTTCTGCTCCGTAGCTTGAATCTTTTGTTGAAGATTAATCTTTTCGGGTAGAATATGAAACTTCTTTGTTGTAGGTTAAAAATTTAACTTTTTTGTTACAGTAATCTTTTTTGGTCAAACACTCAACTTTTTTGTTAAGAATTCGTCTTTTTTGCTTGAAAATTCAACTGTTTGGTTAAAACGTTAAATATTTGGTTGAACATTCATCTCTTTTGGTAGGAAATCTTTGTTGGGAAAAAATCAACTATTTGTTTGAAACGGCAACATATTTGGCCTTGAAATGTTAGGAATGTAAAGCGTTTTATAATAAATTAAATATGGTAGCCACAGTAAAATAAAGGCGCAAAATTGAAATGCCAAACTCTAATTGGTTACATTTCAATTCTACGCGATTCTTGCGTAATCGAATTTTAGTTTATGTGACCATTTGTTGGTTTATTGTAGCGTACGAAGAGTTATTTAATATTGCAGTTTTATTATCAAACACTCTGTAAAATTTGATCCCTACTTGATTTATTTATTTTAATTCTAAATTCGGACACTTTCAAATTTAAATCTTCGGAAAACTCAAATTCCTCCATAAACGCTTTTAGATTATAATTCTCTCAATTTTAGATAACATTTTTTTAAATAAATAATTTACACTAGTGTGGAATAATTTTAAAAGTTTGTTTAATTTTCATAATATTTATACAGTAATTCGCTCTTCAGCTCATTTTTCATTGGAGCTTAAAATTAAATTCACTACACGAATGAAAGTTGAGCACTCACGTGAAAAATTGTTCGAATTTGCCAAATGCAATCCCAGATTAAAATGCTTTTTACGAGCAAAATGCTGCATTCATAACACACAGAATCACTTTCTGAAAACAAATTAATCTGCAAGTCTCGAGAATTAGAGTTTTATTACATAAAAAAGTTTTTATTTGTTAGAAGCATTTTGGGCTGATGCTGCAGGTATGCTCGGCCCTCTCGGGATCGCAGTAAATTTTGTGTCTGTCGCAAATGCATCTTTCACGCGATTCCCTTTCGCTCTTTCTCGTTAGATTTTATCGGTTCATTATGTAAACATTTGATACTGGTTGTGTCAATGAATATTTCATGACTAAGGATTTTTTTCTTTTTTTTTTAGCACGAGGCACATCGAGACCTCAGCTTCCGTTTGATGCAGTCGTGTTTGATAATGTGAGTACGACCTCTTTACATAACTATAACCCTGGGAACGCCAAGCCTCTTCGGCAAAGTGTCGATTTTCAATAGATTGGTTAACTGCATGCACTGACTTTTAGATAATCTTTAGGTGTTTTTTTATATCAGTACACTAAACATAGAGAAATTCAGAAGGATTGAAAACATCATGAGATTTTCGATGTTTAATAGAGGATCGCTGCAGGTCAGGGAAAGACTGGAAATCGGGGAATTTTGTTGGTCAGGAAAAATTAGGGAAAAGTCAATGTGCTTGACGTAACGAAATTTCATATGAACGAAATTAAAAAAATTATATTTTTTTTCGTTTAAATCAATAAGAAGGGCAAACAATAATATTCTTTCTGAAAGAATTGTCGAACCAAATTTTTTTAAGGGTTTAACTACTCTTACACATCATCCATTATTCAGACTGCCTAATACAAGTTTGATTGTCAATATTTGTAAATTTAAGAACGTCAAAAGTCCTCTTTTTTATCCCGCGAATTAAAGACTGGGTGAGAATTTTCGGCAAGATCCCTAAAAACCACCCTTATTCTATGCAGACCTAAAATGTTAAAAATGACAATTCTAATTGTCGATATTTGAAAATTTAGGAACGTCAAAAATCCTCTTTCTTTAACCCGCGATTTATAGACTGGGCGTGAATGTTCGGCAAGGCCCCTAAAAACCTCCCTTATAACAAGGCGTCTTGACTAACATTCTCATTTGGTCTATAATAATTCGTGGGATAAAAAATAATATTTATGACGTTTTTATATATTCAAATATCGACAATCAAACTTGTCATTTTTAACATTCCAGGTGTGCATACTGATATCTTAATAAATTTTCAATGAATTTATTAACAAGAATCGAGGGATTTAGTAGGGTTGCAAAGACTTTCAAATATTTAAAGGTATTTCCAAAGATTTAATGATATTTTAAAGGATTCTGAGGAATTTTCAGTTAATTTAAATAATCTGAGGGGATTTCAAGGAATTTTGAAGATTTTAGGGTATTTTAAAAAATGCCATGAAATTTTGAAGAGCTTTAAAATGTCAAGGGATTTCAAAAGATTTCAATGGATTTGAAACATTTTAGGATATATTAAGAGTTTCCAAGAAATTTTCAGTTGATTTAAATGATGCAAAAGGATTTCAAAGGAATTTAATTCTTTTGAGGGATTTAAAAGAATTTTTTTTAGAACTCGGAAATATATCAAACGATCTCAATTAAATGTATTTCAATAAATTTTCAAGGAACTCAGGGAATATAATAAAGTTTCATAGAATTTCACGGGATTTTATAATATTTTAATGGATTACGAAGAATTTATTCTGCAGAAGCGATTCAATGGAGTTTAAAAAATTTTCTATTCCATTCATCCTGAAATCTTTTAATTGCCTTCAATTCTTAGGCTTCACTTGAACTTAAAAAAAATAACCTTGTGTTTTGATGAATTTCATCGAATTCTTCTTATTTCTCTTAATTTCATCTAAATTCACTCTAAATTTACTGTAACTAATGGTATTTTTGGGATTTTTTAAATATAAAAGAACATTAGTCACATTATTAATGCACTTTATAATCGGTTTTTGGATTAGAACTTGTCTGCTGGTCACTTTTTCGGTTTAAATGGTTCACATTTTTCAAGTAAATTAGGCTATAGCAGCCCTGAGAATAATAAATTAAAAATGTATAAATGTTAAAAAATTACAGTTTTAGTAATTAAATAATAATGCGCTGGAGAAATGGGAAATTATTCCGGGAAAAATCAGGGAATTTAAAAAAAACGAAGTTTTGCGACCACCCTGTTAATAAACGTAGTATCAAAATTATCAATGTTTAGTTTAAGTTCGAATTAAAGTCAGAGACTGTAACGTGCCTTAGATTTAAGAGATTATTTGTGTAAGTACATATAAGTAAGATGAAGTATAAACATCCTGGCTTTTCGAGAATCATGATCGTGCTCGAAGTCAGTATTATGATGAAGCTATGCCGATTAAGACGTGGTCACTCCTGTAATCTGATTCTCATTTTGTTTTTTCGATCATTGTTCTCGTTATCTGAATTAAGAGCAATCTTTACACTAACCTAGAAATCTTTATTATAAATCCCAAATAATGATGGAATAATTTTTAATTAAATTGATAATAATTATAAATCTTAAAAATTAAAATTTTTTAATCTGAATACGTTTTCAATTAGTTTTTTCTTGCAACTTAGATCCCTTTCCGTAAAAATCTTCTACTAATAAAACACCGAAAGGGGTCGAAAGAAAGGAACGATAAATAAAGTAGAGAAAGTCTTAAGAGAGAAAAAGCACCAAATCTTTAAAATATAATTTTAGAATACATTTTTAGAACTGAAAAAAATTCCCAGATAGCTGAACATCAATTTTCCGAGGATATCTCGGATCGACCCAAGGGAAATTTACTCAATGGATTACAGGTGGCTTTAACTGACCTAAGCTCTAGTTGAGATTTAAAATCCAAAAGGTGATTTTATCTTCCCTTAATCACTATACATTTCAAATTGTCCATATTTATTTATTTAAATCAGTGAATATGTGTCAGTTAGAGAATGCTTATCTCATCTTTATAATTAAAAAAAGGACAAAGAGACTACAGCTCAGAAGGTAACTTGGAAACAATGAGGTCATCCAGAGACAATAATAATAATAATAATGGGAGATAGAGTGCAGCACTGATGAATTTCGATCGAGAGGAATCCAGCTTGCATTGTTATCGCCATTATTATTCTGCGCAACTATTTTTAGACATTATGTTCCGCTTCCAATCTCAAGCACTTGCAAGCTTCGATTTGGTTCCTGATGAAGTAGTAAGAGCTTCCGTGTGTATGAATTTATGGGTCAAGATGGCTTGGATTTGTTTTCGAAAATTAATAATTTATAATTGCAATCGGATTTTAATATTTACGTCCAACAATGCACTTACAAGGAAGGTACTCCAGGTGTCCCTCGCCGATTTGATTCTCCCTGATATATGTTGTAGTACTCGAAAAACTAAGCGACACGTATTTTTTTTTATCTGCGGAAAAACACTTTAAGGGGGTGAAACAACCCCTCAAAGATAGGGTTCGCAAGTGTCGATTGTATAGTTTTGTGTATAAAAACAAAATTGATTTCGACCAAACCTACTGGAAAAGTTTCCTAGTGATGAGAGATGAATAACGTAATTTTCTCAACAAAAAAAAAAAAACTTAAGGGGGTGAACCACCCCTAAATATTTTTAAAGTTGTGCTGAAAATGGCTAAATTCACAGGAAAAAAGTTGAAAAAAATATATTATGCACTTGAGACCAAAATAAAGTTGACGTGTTTCGCCAAAAATTTTTTTTTTCAAATAAATGGGGGTAGCTACCCCTAAAAACTTTTTACTTTGTGTCTATGATAATAAATATTTTCCATACACAAAAAAATTGGGAAATTAATTTTATAACGAAGAAAGTAAAATAGAGTCTATCCAACATGAATAAAAAAATTATGCAGGGGTGAACCACCCCTACATATTTTCAAAGTTGAGCTGGAAATTGCTAAATCCACAGGAAAAAATTTGAAAAAAATATATTTTGCACTTGAGATGAAAATAAAGTTGACGTGTTTCGCAGAAAAAACGTTGTAAAAAATTAATGGGGGTAGCTACCCCTAGAAACTTTTTATTTTGTGTCTATGATAATATATACTTTTCATACACACAAAAAATTGGGAAATTATTTTTATAACGAAGGAAGTGAAAAAGAGCCCATCCAACATGAATAAAAATATTACGCGGGGGTAAACCACCCCTACGTATTTTTAAAAATGTGCTGAAAATTGCTAAATTCATAGGAGAAAATGAAAAAATACATATATTTTGCACTTGGGACAAAAATAAAGTTGACGTGTTTCGCAGAAAAAACTTTGTGAAAAAATTAATGGGGGTAGCTACCCCTAGACACTTTTTATTTTATGTCTATGATAATATATACTTTTCATACACACAGAAAATTGGGAAATTATTTTTATAACGAAGGAAGTGAAATAGAGCCCATCCAACATGAATAAAAAAATTACGCGGGGGTAAAC
>CAKNXH010001900.1:160677-235815 GCA_932178445.1 Andricus quercusramuli | reverse complement strand
TTTTTTTATTTTCAGTGTTATTTTTTACGATTAAAACAAAAAATACGCGTCCTATCAAAAAATTGTTACAGACAAATTTGTAGCTCTTTTTTGGGCTAACAAATTTTGTCTATATAATTTTGGCTTAAAATATTAATTTTCATTTGTTCTTCAGAATTTTGTAAATAATAAATTGTAAAAAAGTAATAAATTGTAAATAAATAAACTTTGGTAATTTTTTTATCAAAAAGAGTAATGAAGAAAAATTGTTCATCTTTTTGAGCACTACTGATAACTATACATAGAATTTTCAAATCTTAAAAAAAAAGTGGTCTCAAACATTTTGAAAATGTGTTAACTTTTTGAATTTTTATCCAAAATGGCTGGCTAATGAACTTGATTTTCATTTTAGGACACTTGAGGAGTATACCAAAGCCCAATCGAATAGCTAAATTCTTTCGAAAATTATCGTGTTCATAGTCAGACAGACATACATACATTCATATATACATACAGTCATGCATACATGCATACATGAATACAGACACACACATTCGTAAAAACTTGTTTTTCGGATTCACAAGGTCTCAAAACGTGGACATTTGAGAAAAACTGAAGAGAGGAGGGTAAATTTTACACAAATGTAATACTTTCTCTCATGAGAATGTAAAAATGTTTGGGATATTCTTTGGTGTCTTTCAAAATAACTTAAAATCTTTCACCTCCTTCGACATTTTTCAAGTTCCTTCATATCTATACGTAGAGACTTATAGTGATTTGCCGTACTGATTTTTCTAGAATCACGTGAAAATTATAAGCAAATTCAGCATCGGAAAATCATTATAGGCCCATACTAAGTTTTCTATGATATTTTTTCGTAAGTATGTAACGAACATTACAGTGAGTTACGAATCTATTCAACAGTTTTCAAATTCTGGAAAAACCGGTAAACTAAAAAAATATACCAAAAAAAGCAGAAGCCCTTCTTAGGAAGACTCAATAATTGAGTATTTTCATTAAGTAGAGTCAATTCTTGCTATACGTAAATCAAAGCCAAGATATTGGTCTCCGTGTTACATATTTTACCATTCCATTATCGATTATATTCTTACTGCTATCGTTTGATATAAATTGTGTGCCACATTGTCCGTTTCGCCCCTACGTGTTAATCGCGCCATTAAATGTACATAAACGTAACAGAAATTACACTTTGGGTTTGTAATGTTTAGAGATTACATCTTATACGGAGTTCGTCGGCTCATAATATATGCATGCATTGTACATGTATCATTTATGCGAGTCACGGAAATTCATTCGCAAGGTCCAGAATTCAATTTCCTTATCGTGCATCTGGCCGCATCCCGCTTTCAGTACCGGCACCCACATTTCGGCACTAGAGTGGAGACATAAAATACATTGCCGAACACTGAAAGCTTTCGCCGCTGCCCGAGGCCAGCCGTGGCGACGAGTTTAGAGTTTCAGAAAAATTGCTGCATTCTCTTAACATTTTAGTACCGCAGGCTCACTATCATTTACTGTCACTGCAAAAATAAAATTGGATTTCAATGTGAAATAGTGAATTATCATAGTTAGCATTTAACACCTCTTTTAAATTATCAAATACATTTTTAATCTTCTATTTCTTTTTACATTTTTCTTTCATTCGCAATCCCTTTCACATTTCAGTCTAATTCAAAACGAAGGGGGAAACAATTCCTAAAAATAGGGTGTCATCGTGGCTCAGACCGTATCGTGATTGTCTTGTGTTCCAACACTGCAGCCTTGGTAGCCTCGCTGGCGCGAGTTTTATTCCCAAAGTAGGATGCGAGGCTGGATCTGTTTGCAGAAAGCTTCGCTTCTGTTCCGTGATGTACTACTCCACAGATACCCTACAGTTCATAATTAACCCTGTAGTACAGTCGCTAATGAACCTGGCAGTTGATGCGTCTATAAGCATTCAAGTAATGACTTTTTTTGTTTAAATTCCTAACAGTGAGGTCCAGTAAAGGTGGATTAACCCCCAAGAATCTGAAGTACCTTCGTTTACGCGGATTAATTGGATTACTCTGGGTTTACAACTAAATTACCTGGTATTACATGTGCATTGCCTGGGATTACAAGCTCGATTACAAGTGTATCACCGAGGATTACAAGTAAATTACCCGGATTACTTTGATTACTCCTAATGCAAGTGGATTACCCAAGGTTAAAAGTGGATTACCTGGCATTAGCTGTAGATTAACTATGAGAACAAGTAGATCACCTAGAATTACAACGGGATCACCTAGGATTACAAGTGGATGACCTGAATTATAAGTGGATTATCTGGTATTAAAAGTGGATTACGCGGGATAAAAAATAGATTACATCAGCTTACAGGTAGATTTTCTAAGAGTACAAGGGGATTACCTAGAATTACAGGTGAATTACCCAGAATTACAGCTAGTTCACCTTGAATTACAAGTATATTATCTAGATTAAGTAGATTAATCCAGCTTGCAAGCGTCTTACTCCATGTTACAATTCGATTACCTGGTATTAAAAATCGAATACCTTGATTAGAACTGAATTATCTGGCATTATAGGTCGTTTACTTCGGATTATAAGTAGATTGCATACGATTACGAGAGTATTTTGTAAGGTGACAAGACGATTACCAAGAATTACAAGTGAATGACCTAGAATTACAATCTAGGATTAAAACTATATTACCTAAGATTGAAAGTGGATTACTTATGTTACGAGTGGATTATCCAAGATTACAAGTTAATTACCTGCTATTACAATTTGATCACCTGGGATTACACGTGCCTTCAAAACTTCTTGCCGAGAATTAGACGTTTGTTAACCAGATGACTTGGATTTCTCAGGAATACAAGTGGATTACCTTATATTGCAATTGGATTGCCTATAGGATTGCAAGTGCATTACCGAGGATTACAAGCGGATTAACAGGATTACTGGGTTTACCGCGGATTACGAGTGGATTTTCTTGATTACCATTTCAGATAACCGAGCAATCCACACTGAGAAGAATGGATTATACCCGGTAATGAAAAATATGTTACCGGACTATTAAATATTAACTATTAACTATTGGACAGCGATCCAGATTATTAGATCTACAATCTATAGATATTAAGAAATATATATTACAGGATAATATCTTAGATTATTAAACTTTATATAATCTGAGATAATAAAATCTATAATATTTTCGACCGTATTATTTTATTAGTTTATATTTTTTGATATAAGATTGCGATAATATGTGAATATATATATATATATATATATATATATATATATATATATATATATATCATGTTTTTCAAATTTCCATCTATTTTAATTATGGTCGTGCCTAGGTTCACCGAAATTCGTTGAGCTTAGAACCAATTTGCAAGCTTTCGTGTTTTGATCTATTTAATTTCAGACTTTATGTAAAATGAACAATAATCACCCTTCATCATTTTTTTTTAGAATTCTATGGCTTTTGTAAATAAAAGTCTTTTAATTAGAAAAAGCACAGCTTTTGAGAATGAAGAAATGTGAAAGTAACAATTTAAAAGTATAACTTAAAATAAGATTTTATATTTGTCTTATAATAATAATTTGAAAGTCTTAAAAGGGTGTAAACGTTTCTCGAGAGTGCTTTGATCATGAACCGAACGCGGAAGTACTTGCACCAGCTACTCGTAATTTCATAATGAGAATTCCTTATGAGTTCCAATTAAATCATATTCACGTTTTTCATTTCAATTAATAGAGGTTACAAACCATGGCTTCATGCCACTTAATATTTGTCTGCCTGAAACCGCCCGTAACTACTGCATGCAAAACTGGACTCTTTCAGGAAACATAATTACGTTCAAGTTACAAGAGTTTATTACATTTTACATTGCCTTTGTAACTTAGCGTCCATATAATGAAAAAAGTTTAAACCACTATTAGTATTACAATACTGCCTTATTTTTATTGAGTGAATTTACGACAAAATACACAATTTAAAGCCCAAACATTGTTTATTTTTTCTAAGATTTGTAAGATTTGTAATATTTTTTTCGCGATAAGCTTGTATTTTCGGTTTGTATAGGATGTCGTAGTTGAAAATATAAAGAAAAATTTATTACGGAAGAATTTCAGTAGACAGGTCTGCCAAGAGTTTCCAGCACCCACATTTTTGGAAGATCACTTTAGCCACTTTTCTTTCAATAAATTCACACATGTGTAAACCACTATTAAATTCAGGTATTTTAAAAGATTCCAATGAATTTCCCAGAGCTTCAAAGAGTATCAAGGGATTTCAAAAGATTACAAATATTTTAGGAATTTTTAAAAGATTCCACGGAATTTTTATTAATAATTTGAAATATTTTGGGGCATTTTCAAAGATTCTAATGTATTTTCAAGAAAATTAAAAAATTTCAAGGGATTTCCAAGGACTGTAATGCTTTTAAGGGATTTGGGAAAATTTCCATGCAGTTTTATAGAATTTTACAGGACATTTAACGTTTTATGATATTTAAAAAGATTCCAAGGATTTTTATAAGATTCACGAGGATTTCAATGATTCTGAGGGATTTTAAAAGGTGTCGAGGTATTTGAATGAATTTTAGATTTATTATAACTTTATTATAATAATTTATTTATCACAATTTTAGAATTTTAGATTTCATAGAATTTCACGGGATTTTATGATATTTTAGTGGATTTCAAAAAACGTATTTAGAAAGAAGTAAGGGATTTCGTACAAATTTCCAATATTTGAAGAGATTTTCAAATATTTTTTTCAATTCACTTGAATTCATTTGCAGTGCATCCTAAATTATTATTAATTTATCTTGAATTCTTGTGATTTTTTTTGAATTTTTCTAAATTCATTCAGTTCTACTCAATCTAATTCATTAAAAAAAATCAAGTTTTTAGCTCATGTTTCATGTATCCTGAAGTCTTTCAAACGCGCCTTGAATCATGTAGCATTTCACTAAGTTCTGTTAAATTTTCTTGAATTTTTCTAAACTCATTCCGAACTTATTGAACTCAATGAGATTTTGCAGTTCACTTGAATTTTTGTTTGATTCACTATGAATTTTTATTAATTTTATTCGAAACCACCATGTTATGAGCCTGCAACGCCCCCTGAAAACGTTGGAAAAGCACCACACTGACACGTAAATAGTTTCACAAATTACCACTGAATAATGCACACTGCTTCCCCCAACAGTGCAAGACTATGAGCCATACGAGATTACCAATCACAGCCCAAGACAGCCCTGCTGTTTCATCAAATCTTGACTTTGAATAAAATATCGTACATGACTCGTAGTTTTACAGACTTCTTTTCACGTGGAGCTCAATGTTTGCATGCCGAGCTTTATGAATTTATTCCAATCCATTGGATTTCTGTTGAATTTAACTTCAATTGTTTTGAAGTCCTATACATTTATCTAGAATTTGTTAAAACTCACCTGGAATCCTTATAAGTTTCACCGAATTATTTCGAATTTTCATAAATTCAAGAGAAAATCGGTAACATTTGATACACATAGTCACTTTCTGTAAATTAGGCTGTGGCATCCGTGAGAATGATAATTTATAAATTCAGATTTCAAATGGTTTCACTCCATTTATAACAGGTCTTTAAACAATAATGGTTAGGGAAAATGAAAAAATTAGTCAGGAAAAAGTGAGGGAATTTTGAAAATGAAGTTATGTGCATACCCTTTGAGATAAAAGTCCTATCTTTTTATGGCCTTTTTCTAAAGCATGGGAAAAATTACCCGAAATATTTTCTCACTTCATAAACTTCTTTTCCACTAACTCTCTGGAAAACTTTCGTTATCTTACACTCCTTTTACCTTCATTAACTTTTCCAACGTGCAGATCTCTATTGCACATTTATTTTCCTTGATGTTAAATTTTCCTTAGCATTGAAGCAAAGAGGAAAATCGTGTTTCGACTTACCCGCTAGTGTAAGGATCACACAGTTGAGGAGAATGAGTCTCCTTTAAACAAACGGGACAATGCTCTTACATGAGCCAGCCTCTTTGCGCGGATCGCGTTAATGGTGTCTCTATGGCGTCCCCTGTCTCTATTCCACCTCAAAGTACCATTTGCTCTTCCTTTCCTTTTTCGCAACATCCCAATGGCCTTATAACGAAGAAAAAGTCCGTATACACTGTTTCCTTTTCGCCTGATGTTACTGCATCTTGAAAGTTTCAAAACGAGTTTCATTTGCTTCCGGTTCCTTTGCGAAACATAAGAGAAATGGAGGGTAAAAACAAATGTTAACGCACTGTAAACTACATCCATTTCACCTTCTTTTGTTGCCTGGTGAATTAGATTCTTTTCACGAGAGCTTTTCTCAAAAGAAAATTTGCAATATCTTTAAGAAAACTTAATTGAATTTTAAATCCTAATTTTTTGTTGATGTTGGATATCTTATGATGAGGATCCTTTCCGATTTTGTTGACTTTTTAATTTAGATTCCTTCAGATATTAGATTAATTTCTAATAAACTTTTTTTTTATCATTTGGATTACCTTTAAAGTATTAATTCAATTTTCAAAATTAAATCCCCTTCAATTTTTTGTCTCGTGTTGGTATTTAGAATCTTTTTAAACTTTTTAAGTATTTAGCGACGATTTGCTACCGCTTATCCTGATTTAGGCGTCCTTCATTTTCACTTGTGCATTCCTTCCAGTTGGGACATTTTTAAACTCGGTTTTTAATACTAGTTTCATTTAGAAATATTTGGTTGTGATATATTTTGTACCCTCTCAACTATTAATAATTTGAATTTTGTTGAAATCTGGTTCCTTTGTAATTTGTATTCCTTCGAATGTTCAAGAGCTTCAAATTTTAAACTTTACAAATGTAATACCTTCAAAATAATTTTCATGAAATAAGTGGACGATGTGAATTTGTTCACAACTACGAAAAGGAGGTTAAAGTTTTTCTTTTGAATAAATAAATGTCTCCGAGAATGATTGATGGACACGAAACGCAATACTATTGATTCACCTCTAGATTGTCGAGTTAAATGAAAAAACATCAATCATATACTTTAATAACAAGTGTAAATATGAGTTGTGGTTTCAGAATCGAAAATATGATTCACAGAGGAGAAATAGATTTAAAAATATTATAAAATGAGGCATTCATGGGGTGATAAATTTTCTGAAGCAAAATAATTATTTTCGATTCTCAACACTTACACTAGCCTAAGTTGTACCTTTTTAGTCAACAAATTTTTCCAACAACAAAATTGAAAAACGGATATGATTTAGAGGGCCCTATTTTAGTTTCATCTTTTTTATTGATTTTTTGTTGTCTTAATTTTTTCAGTGTCTTGAAGATGCATATATTACATTTTTATGGATATAAAAATATCCCCGTTTACATTACCATCATTGACATCATTTAATTAAAACAATGTTTAACTCCTTTTTAAAGAAAATAATTATTTTATCTTATTTGTTTTACATTTTTCTATAAGAATTTGGCATACTTTGTGCCAATTACAAAATACAATCAGTATTATAATTAAATTAAAAAATTTACTTATTATAAAAAAATGAGAAACCAGTAAGAAAATGTATTTTCTTTACAAAAGGGAGTTTAAAAATCTTAATTAAATTATTTTCAATGGTGATAATATAAAAGGGGATCATTTTACGGGAATGAAAATTTAATACATATATTTGGAAGCCATTGAGAAAATAAAAACATCCAACAATAAAAAAGATAAAACTAAAATAGGGGACCTCTAAATCCTCCGATTTTTATTTATTATTTTTTTTTGCTGACTAAGGAGATACAATTTAGGCGAGCGTGCGTGTTAAGATACAAAAATCATTTTTTTAAGTCACCCTAATGCCCATTTATTAACCTATGATCTTAAAATTGTAAATGATTGTCATAATTTGTTTATTTCAATTATTCAAGTGTAAACCGTCAAATTATCCTGAAATTCTGAAAGTCTGAAATTTTAAAATTATATCTACAAATATTCACTTTCAATGAGAAAAATAATAGAAAACCACCTTATGCGATTTGAGAAACATTTGTGCTTTTTTAACACTCTTGCATGGTTAAATTAAAACATTCAACAAATTATCTAATAAATACATGTTGTATCTTAATGCTTTTAACTGGAAATTAGTATTTTTTAAAAAGAATTTTAAATTTTCAACAATTTTAGTTTTTTAGTATTTTTATTAAAAAATTATTAGATATATTTCGAAGAATTTTTCAACTTTGGACGATGTTAATGCTTTTCTTTTTCTTTCATCCATTTTGGACGATGTTAATACTTTTCTATGGAAATGTAAGTTTTAATTAAAAAATCATTATATTTCAAAGAAAATTCATTATTCTTTAACAATTTTAGGTTAGATTGGCGTTTCACATCAAAAAATGGTATTTTCAAACAAAAAGCGCTATCATTTAAATAAGATTTTAAAAAATTTTGGATTATGTGAGAGTTTTTCTTTGGAAATTGGTATTTTAAAATATACATTTGAAAGAAGATTCGCAATTCTTAAAAGTTTGTAGTTTTAAGAACTTTCGTGTCTTTTTATAAAGCTACTTTCATAAACTAAGCAGCATCGTTATTTAATTTTATATATGAAAAGTACCATTTCTATACAGTAAGGTTGTTTGGCTGCTTTTTACTGTCATTTGAAACTGTAGAGAGTTAGACTTAGTTTCTTTTCTTTTTGTTAATTGATTCATTTCCGGAAAGGGCTGCACCTGAAAATAAAACTGTAAGCTCTGCGCGTGGCTCGAGGGTCAGCGCCGAGTAGGTAGAATGGAACCTTTTCGCACGACTTTATAGGCAATGGATTAAGGAATTTGTTTTGACCTTTATAATTGATGTTCTTCTTAACAGTTTGAGTGAGTTCAATTTAGGCCTTCGTCATGAGAGGTTCCATTTTGAGTGTGAACGAGTAACGTGTTTTGGATTCGGTGTGCACAAGTATCGTGTCTTGGATTAAGTGTGAACGAGTCTCGTGCTGGATTGGTTGTGAAGGAGTCTAGTCTTGGATTCTGGCTGTTTTGTCAATTGTATGGACTAAAGTGTGACGGACCGGTGGCATTCCTTATAGTTATACATACTCTTATAAGGTCTGTAATTTCTGATTCATCTTGTGAAAACTATTTGATTCTCGGCTTTTTCCTCCACTCTTCAAGTGGAGGTTTTTTATGCCAAATGATAAACTCTTTCCTTTGCAAATGGAATTTGCCTGTTGTTATTTGAACCCCAATACACTCCACTAGCTGTTAAGTGGCTGACCAATGCTCAAACAAAGGTATTTATATGGACTGAGAGAAAATATTATTTATAATTAACTTGCGTAATTCTTGTATATTTATTCCTATTTTTTTTTTAGTTTCCCGATTTTTAAATAAATTTAATCAATTGCAATTCAACCATTCATAAATGTATGATTCAAGAGGTTATTCAAGTATTATGTAGAACTCTGAAGAGGTGTAGGAACAGAATTGCTTTAAAAAATTCAATGCTCAATACTTAAATGGTTCCGTATTAAGAAAAATGATGTCTGGAAGAATCTAGAGATACGTGCGGAAAAAATGGAATTTTCAGGGAATTTTCTTCCGAGTTTGAGTAGACACTGTGAAAAGTTAATAAATAAGATTTTAGGATGTACTTAATTCATGCTTAATATCTTACTAAACTAAGTCTAGATTTCTATCTTAAATATTAAAAAAATATATTATTGTACTAAATACTAAGTTGTATATTTATTTTGTGTTTCAGGGTACGTATGACGTATGCAGTGGATTATTTTATATTTCAAAACAGAATTTGATGATCGTATTGGTATGTAAAAGATGGTACTAGAAAATTTTAATTTAATTTGAAATCAAAATTTTTAATCAGTACTGAGATTTTTCAATCGAATTCAATTGAATTATTGAATGAAAAAATCAGGGTTTCTACTCACCTGGAAAACCTGGAATTATCAGGGAATTTTTACATACTTGGAAAATCCTGGAAATTTCAGGGGATTGTTTTTAAAGTCAGAGAATTTTTTCCAGCCTGCTTAATATTTCTTTTTAAATTGTTCTACAACATGAATGATTTTTTTGCCATAGGAAAACGAGAATTCGAAATATTAAAGAGAATATTCCGTGACATGTTGATGTTAGACACATATTTATATTTACATTCTGTTTGAATGATAAGTTGCTACAAAAAATGTGCTACTTAGAAATGTAGTAAGTAAGCAACAACAAAAAATGCTCCCAAATATTAGCAATAACAAATTATTATTATAAGTATTATTATTATTGTGCATGATTGTCGAATTAATTAAAGGCCATTCAAAAACTACTGCTCCTCAAGGTGACGTCACAAAGACGAACATCCTCCCCCCTTTAAAGTCAATTTTTGTTATTCGAGTTCATTTGATAAACGACTTACATAACACAAAGCATACAAACGTAATATTTTAACAGACTTCACAACCCAAATTACTTTCAAAGTTTGTTTTTCAACCAAATAGTTGATTTGTCAACAAACTAACAAATTGATTTTAGACCAGACAGTTGCATTTACAACCAAGTAGTTGAACTTTCCAGCAAAAGCAATTCATTTTTAACCAAGCAGTGGAATTCTCCACGTGCAAGACAAATTTTGAAACAAATGGTCGAATTAAAAAAAAAATTAACTTAAACCACAAAGAGTTGAATTTTGGATCAAGTAGTCGAACATTTAAAACAAAAAGATGCATTTTTTAGAAGACGGTCGAAATTTCAAGGAAGAACTTTTCTACTAAAAAATATGATTTTTTATCTAAACAGACGAATTTTGAACAAAATAGTAAAATTTTCAACGAAATAGTTGACTTTGTAAGCACATGGTTGAATTTTCGACCTGTAAGAATGAATTTTGAACCAAGCAGTTGAATTTTCAAAACACAAAAAATTTTTTTAACGAAACAGTTGCATTTGCAACCAAATAGTTGAACTTTCAAACAGTGACGAATTTCTAACAAAACAAATAAAGTCGAAACGACATAGACGAATTATCAACTCGCAAAGATTTTTTTTAAAATAATTATATTTTCCGCAAAGTAGTTAAAGTTTCAACTAAAATTATGAATTTTAAAAAAATTAACAAAGGAGTTGAACATTTAACCAAGTAGTTGAATTTTCAACAAAAGAAGGTTAATTCTGAGCAAAAAGTATAATAGTTGATATTCCATCGAAAAAAATTTAATTTCCAATAGGAGACAGTCAAATTTAACCGAAAAGATTACACAAAAATACGCAAGCTTGCTGATGTTCACATAGTAAGATCCATACTTTTCACTCTGATCACTTCCATGAAGTTAAAGCTGTCCACGCGGGCCCATTAGTACTTTATAACCTATTTGTCGCCACACTTTCCGGTCCTGGCATACAACTTTAGTTCCTTTACGTCTATACGTTTTCCCGTGCACGCTCTTGTGTTTCTATGGCTTTTTATATATTTTCGATTCAGGGCATCATTCACACATTCCCACCATTCTTTCCTCAGTCTGCATCTGGGTACGTTACCATTTACTTTACCTAAATATACCTGTTTTGTCAGTCGTTATTCTATCATTCTCTCAAGATGGCCGAACCACCTCAATAAATTTCTTTCACTGTTGTCAAACAGTGTTTACTCTACACCACATTCTTTGAGAATGTGGTACTTACACAATGGGTGCAAGTACAGAGTCATATGTTGCAATTTTAGCTTAATTACTTTTTCATATTTTTACTTCTGTTAATAGTTCCCACACTGCTGATAACCTTTCTACCCTCGTTTGTACGCCTGGCTATCTCCGAATCAATTTTTCCGCCAGTATTATATAAACTAAGAAGATATGCTTTAAAGGAAATGGAAGAAAATTTCTATTTAGAATCTTCTAAATTAAAGAGAATATTGGAAGGAAATATTACAATATATATTTCTCAAGATATTCTCTCGCGAATTTCACTGGAAGGGAATTTCATTGTAGAACTCAAGTTCCGTTTCTATCTTTCCCTTTTCATGGAAGTTCAGTATTATATTGCTCGTTGCGTAGTTTCCCTAAAGCTTCATAGAGAAAAGTTTCTGAAGGTACATTACATTCCTCAGAAATGGTTCTCTGGCTCCTGTACGACTTTATACACTACGGCTCATTCCTATAATAGTAGGTTATATCTGTCGAGAGTGAGTGGTACATTAAAAAAAGGTAGCACAAATATGGTAAAAAACAGGTAGTGAGTTTCAATGATAGTAAGAGCATCTCAGTGGTTTTCATTTCAGCTTACTTTATAGATTTTGCTTGGGAATTTTTGCTTTATTTCAAATATAATTGAAAGACTTTTAATCGAAGCGAAAAATTTGGCCTCGGACTCACGCCACTATTTAAATGTGTTTAAAGATGCAATTATTCTTTCAAATTGTTCGCTAATGCAACTATTTTTTCACTTCGCCTGCAAACATATTTTCAAAATTTTTGGCTGTTTGGCTAATATAACATATCCGCCTTGTTAAAATTGAAATTTCAAAATATTTCATGGGAGTTATAAGTTTTCAAATTTTTTGAAGAAATTTTAAGAAATATTACAAATTTAAGATAATAAGCGAGACTTCAAAGTATCTTAATCTATTTGTAGGCATTTTAACAGAACTGTGTCATTTTATAGGATTTATTAAAAAGCTGCAATGGATTTCAAAAGATTTAAGGTTTCGAAAGGTTTAAGGAATTCAATCAATTTTAAAGGATTTTAAGACATTTTTTAAGATCATAGAAAATTTTTTTGAGAGATATGTATGAAAACTTGTAAGGCGAGATTTCACCGAGTTGTACAATATTTGGGGGACTCATAAGGGTTTAAAAAGAATTGCCTTAACATATTTGGTATCTCTTAAAATCCCTTAAAACCATTCAAAATCATTTATATTCCGTGAAATATTTCGACATCTTACGAGATCCCTTAAAATTTTTTAATTCCCTTTAAAATTCATTGAAATCTTTAAAATACATGGAAATCTTTCCGAATCACTTGAAATCCCTTACAATATATTAAAATCCATTAAAAACCGCTAAAACCCACTAAAGCTCCTCGAAATCCCTCAAAATCCAATAGCATTCAGAAATCCTTTGAAATTTTGTTAAATCTTTTGAAATCATCTAAAATCTCTATAAATCCCTTCAAATCCTCAAAATATCACTAAAATCCTATGAAATCCATTAAAATCTCTGAAAATCTGATTAAGCTCACTGAAGTTGCTCAAAATCTTGTAAACTCCCTTGAAACATTGAAATTCTATCTGATGTTATTCTAGGTAATTTCTTCAAACTCTTAAAATCATGTGAAAACCTACACTAAATCTTTCGCAATCCCTTGAAATCTTTGGAAAATACTTGAGGTTTCACGAAATCCAAAAAAGCTTTCGAAATTTCTTCGAATTACATGAGGGGGCAGGGAATCCAAAAATTGTAAAATTCATCGCTATGTAATTAATGGATGCTCCCATACCATATTAAAAAAATAGTTAACCCATTGATTTAATATTTAAAAAATTGCATCACAGAAAAAACTAAAGTTAAACTAAACTAATTTAGCGAAAGTTCATCATACGATGAAATAAAAGCTGTCGCCTGCTGCGTCTTTATCAGCAATGGGAAAACGGTTATGTAAGAGTGAATTTGAGCTATAAATTAGTACACCAGATTTAAAACAACTCTTCGCTTACTTAATTATTATTTTTTAAATGAGAAGTCTTGTCGCCGACGAATTAAAACAGATTTTTCATGAATGGAATTACAGAACTTGACACAACAACAACCATCCTTTGTTTTAGAACTAAACGAAAAATAGGAATCGAATTAATTTCAAGGTTGAAGCATTTAAAAAGATTCCTAATGTGGTAAATAATAAGTTACATCCTTAATTAATTTCAGCATAAAATTAAGTTTAAATAATGATAATTGAAAATCAATCCTAATGTATATATGTATACATCAAATTTCAATTTAAAAAACTGTTTCATGAATAAAATGTCAGGACGGAAATTCCTACCTCACAACTTGTGAACTATGATTAAGATCATAGTTTCGACTAGACGTATACGTGGCAAGTGCTTTATTCTCGGTCACGGAAAATATATTTTCATCGATCCGTGAAACGTGCATTTATTTTCAAATTGAAAGTGTAGTAAGTGCAATGTTTTTTAAAATCTGATGTCTTGATTTCCAGACCGATTTCATTCATATACTCCATGTTCTTTACATTGCTGTCAACTGCATAGCATACGACCCCGTGTGGAAATAATTCATGGCGCTAGGCCGTTCCAGTCTAGACCGCCACGAGTCTATGCTGGCGCTATCTCGTGTAACTGTGCTGGGGCGGTGCGCAAATGTAACGCCCCAATCGACCAGCCGCTATCTAAGCCGACTGTACTGACGCGTTCTAGCGAATCCAGCCAAATCTAGCAGACCTGGATGCAACCTAGATTGTAAATTTAATATTGCTTTGAGGCTAGGAAATAATTCTATAATTTCGAGGATTGTACCAACTATAAGCTGTATAATCTTACACATGTATGAATAAATCAGTTTGATTCATAATTAATAATGATCTAAAACAATATTTATAAATGAAATACTTACCTAATGATGAATTGAATTACAAATTCTGCAATGACAACACAGTACAGCACTGACAACATGGGCAATTTAATTATTTCTATTTCTTTCTATTAGTGCACTGTAGCAACGTTCGCATGATTGGTGAAACTTCAAGTTGCTCGTTGATGCCTACTTTTTCTAAGTCCAAATAGTACTACTTTCTAGAATCAAGCTAGATTTTAGACAGAATTTCTATATTGATACGATTTTGAATTCTAGCTAGTGACATTAGTGGGTCTGGACAGAACCGCGTGATGGAATTTGCTATCTAGTAAGTATAGATAGCGCCAAAAGACCGCCGAGCTAGTCTGGCGTAAATAGACAGCCACGAATAATCCAGTAATGGCGCTAGGATCATTCCAGTCAGCCAGAAATTATTTCCACACGGGACGCTTATTCATTGAAAAATTGTTCCAAAACAATTTAAATACACGAAATGATCTCAGTTTCGTTTAAAGTTTATTCGATAAAGTTAATGTCTGTTACAGCGAATCTTTCAACTGAAATCGATGTGAACTTTATCTTCTGTTTCTTCTGCGATTACACTATATTGCTACTATTTCTTCAAATATATGCTACTATTTAAACTATTCTGAATTTCTTAAATGAGTCCGAAATATGAATATGATATAATTGTTGATTTTAAATTAAGTGAAATTAAAACGCAAGCAAACTGAAGGGATGAATTTAATTGAATGATCCGTATAAAGGAATTAGGTAACGAAGCCCTTTTTAAAATTCATGGCTTGAAATGCCACAAACGCTCTTTGATTCCAGACTCCATAAGAATTGAATTCCAAATTAGGTTGAGCGTATCGCATTCGAGGTGGAAGTAAAAGGACTTCCGTGAGAATGCATGGCACGAAAACGTGATTGGGAAACACTGAACGACATCGCATAATTGTAACGGGTGACCCGAATCCACTGGAATCTGCATTAGAGTAGGAAGGGAAAAACCAACGATGCAACACGTTTTACATAGTAATCAGCTTCCCTTTACATGTTTACACTTGCACTCGGATTCCCATGCACAATCCTATGATTACACCCCTTTTAATTTTAGTTCACTTTCGAATTTGCACCCCATTCATTTTGGATTCGTTCCGACTTTTTCCATTTCTTCTCCAATTCTAAGTATCCCTCTTTAAGATTCCTTTTTGCAACGCTAAATAAATTCTATTCTATTCTGTCCTTTCAAAATTGAAGGCTTTTCAATTTGATTATACAGCCAGCGGAAATTATCTATACGCTTATTTTTTGAGCTGTTCCTAAACACAGTATCCTTCAACCACAGGCTTCAAAAAGTGAAGATACGAAAATAGCAGCTAATCCTGTTCCCGAAATTTCTTCCAGCGAAATGTATTTTTATGATATTCATTTCGGTGATCATGCTTGTTAAATGATCATTATTCGATTTAAAATTATGCATCTCAAACTCGAAAATAGCCTAAACACTGTCCACTGGTACCATTATTGATAGGTGAAAAGAACTACATGTATATCATAGTAAAGGTGAAAATGAGTTTAAAAACTGGACTAATATGTGTAGCTCAGCAATTACACATTTTTCTACTATTTATATTGAACAAGTCATCATCTTCATTAAGAACACAGTAAATTCCCAAGATATTATTTATCTGAAGTTGGATAAAAACGCTGCAAACAATTGAAAACTACAATTATCTGACGACAGATAATTTTTATCTACCTCGCGATAAAAATTATCTGCCTTCGGATAATTTTAGATTTCAATTGTCTGCAGCGTTTTTATCCAACTTTAGATAAATAATATCTCGGGGATTTACTGTGAACAGATGGATTCACGGAGTTACGACAATGCTTGGCATGTTTAGTTTTTCCCATAAGGCAGAACATATCATGGTATCTTTTTAAATTTTCGTAAGTTTCTAAAGCCATGTAATCACGGCCAGTTTTTGGAATTTCTTCATGATTTCTACTGATAACTCATCATACACTTGTACCATTTTATTCTGACATTCTCTTAGATTTTTCAGTGTTTCAAAGCAATAAGTTCATGGATACATTGATTTGCTTTTAAACTTGAAGGTCTTAAAGGGATTTTAATTGAAATCTCTTTTGAAACTGAATTCCTTTTTAATTGGATTCTTTTTGACTTTGTACTTCCTTTGAAATTTGTATTACTTTCCAATTTGACGGGTTTCCAATCTACACTGTTCTGGATTCTTTTATATTCCAATGCTTGTATATTCTCTCCCTTTTCAATTTCTGGCGCTAGTCTAGCTTTTCTATTTGAATTGTTTTCAATTCTTGATATATTTTAAGTTTAAAGTCACTTTGGTTTCTCAGTTAATTTGTATCCCTTTTAATTATGCAATTCCTCCACATCGAAAAATTTATAATTTGAATCCCTTGCGAATTAGAATTATTTTTAAACTAAATGTTTCTTGGAACGTAGATTAATGATTAATTTAGTTTAGAGCTTTATAAAGATTTTCAGTGCTCTTAACATTTTGAAACCTTATCAATTTCCATTAATTTCAAGTTTGGATTTCATTCAAATTCGAAGATTCCTGGATTTACGTTCCTGAAATATATTTTGGATTTCTTTCAAATTCGAAAGTGCCTCAAATGTAATTTCATAGGTTTATTCAGAATTCGCCTTAGATCTGAATTCAATAATTTTGGCCACCTTGCAGATTTTTAATTGTTTCCAATTTGTGAGTTTTCCAATCAAGATTGTTCTGGATTGTATGAAATCCCTCAACAACTAGAAATTTTGGAAAGCTTATTCATTTCTATTAATTTCAAGTTTGGATTTTTTTTTATTCGAACTATCCTGGCTTTTACTTTCCTTTTACTTACTTTTACTTTTTTACTTTTACTTTTTGATCTCCATCCAAATTTAAAAGTTCCTCAATTTTAATATCTTGGATTTCTTCCGAATTTACCTTAAGGTAGTTCTCGTGCTAAAAATGAGATCTCTGAAAAAATAGTTTTTCTATGATTTTAAGATTCAAAAGAATATTACTGATGGTGTCATTTCAAGTGAAAAATGTGATTTTTAATCAAAAAATTTAAAAACTTACATACAAAATATTTATTTCAACAATATATTTTGCAATTGAATGTTTTCTTACTATCGCTTCATACCAATTCTCTAAAAATGGTCGAATTCCAATAGATATGTTGGCTTATTTTTCTGTCGAAAGCTTTCTATACAACTCTACTGTTTCCAATTCTAAAAGTAATTTTTTCTGTGGCTGAAATCGTTCGAATAATTTTTTTTAAACAAAACATTTTTTTAATTATTTGTCAAATTCATGGACTATAGCCATAAATTTAAACATAGATTCGTTTTGTTTTTAAGATAATTTATTTTTTTCAATATCCGATAGTGATAATACAAATATATTTCAGAATATCCTGTAATCATCAAATTCCTGAACTCTTGTACCGTTAAGAACATTCGTGGTCTTTTTATACAGTTACTTTCATGAATTAAAGATGATCATTATTTAATTATATATATATAAATAGTACCTAACATTTCTAATAATTAGATATTTATAGTGATAGGAGAAAACATTTATAATTAACTCGCGTAATTGTTTTATATTTATTCCTATATTTTAATTTTCCGAGTTTTTAATAAATTTAGTTAATTAAAATTTAGCCGACCACAGATGGATAATTAAAGGGGTTATTTAAGTATTATTTAATGTTGTAAAAAGGTGTAAGGTCAGAATTACTAAAAAATGATGTGATACTGCTTGAATGGCTCCGTATATTTGGAAAAATCTAGAGATACCTGGAAAATTCTGGAGTTTTCAGGAAATTCTCTTCAGAATTTGATTATTATAGATACTAAATTATTGTATTATTTCATTATTATTATACTTAATATTAAAAAGTACATTTCTTTTTTGTTTTAGGTACGTATGACTCATAGAGTGGATTATTTTCTATTTCAAAGTAGAATTTGATGATCGTACTGGTATGTAAAAGATGTCATTGAACAGTTTCAAGTCCTTTAAATCAAAATTTTTGAATAGGCTTTGGCTACGTGTACCGAAATTTTGGTATAAGTAGCCAAATGTTTTCGGTACAAATAAGGGGAACTGGAAAAGGGGCTATTTGTACCGAAATTTCCGTATGTATAGCTAAATTTTTTCGTACGCGTAGACACTTCCTTTTTAATTTTGACTGAGTATTTTCATTCGAATTCAATTGAATTTTCGAATGAAAAATCAGGGTGTCTACTCACCGAGAGAACCTAGAATTCACCGGGAATCACGTTTAAAGTATTAAAAAATGTGAATTTCAAGAAAATAATTTTTTTTAAAGATTTGTGGGAAAATTAAAAATTATTTTTTTGTTTTGAAAAAATAATTTTAAGAGAATATTTCAAAAGATTCCTAAAATTGTTAAAAAGAATCCGGAAGATTTTCAGGCAGTTTTTACAATTATGCAGAATTTTAATAAAAAATTCAGGGAAACTACCAATCGTTTTAAAAGATGTTTAGAAGGTTCAGAAATGTATGCGAAATTTTCATGCATTTTCTTTCCTCCTCTCTAGTCCAGTATTTGTCCACTCTTCCGTATTACCACATCTCACCCTCGCGATTACTTTTTGCGATCCTCTGTCCCCCTTTCTCTCCAAATATTTTGCTATTCTCTCTACACTTATCCATTTATATTTCACATTATATTCAGCTTCTCTTATTTTATTTTCTATTCTTTGCTTAAAAACTTGTTCAGCTCTTTGCATCAACTCTTGTTGTATCTTCATTCTCGTTACATAAATCTCCTTGACTCATTTCTTTGACCATCCACACCTGTTCAAGTACCTTTCTCTTTATTTCATTCCATTATCCTTCCTTGTTCCATTTTCTTTTTCCTTTAAGCACGCCTTCACTATAGTTCTGCCCTCGCTCTCCACCAGTCTTTCTTTGTATTTGCAAGCTCTGTTACCTGTTCTTATTTTTATTTTTTCCCTATCTACCTCCTTTAAAAACATGTATATACCATGGCGTCCCTCTGTCCAATCCTAGCGTCCATTTAATGTATCTTTCATGAAACTTTTCCAGCACCCATACTATTTTCAATCCCATATCTCTACTCCGTACATTAGAAGACTCCCTACTAGCACCAGAAACATTTTCATTCTTTTCTCGTAATCTTCGGCACATAATTTTTCCCCTATGGCACATACCTTTTTTATTGCTATGCCTGCTCTTTTAAATCTTTCTTTGAAGTGACCCCTTGCATTCCCATTTCCCTTTAATAAAAATCCTAGTTACGCAAACTCTTTGACTCCACTTCCAAACTATTCTCCATTTCTTCGTACTATGTGTTTGCCTGAAAACAAAAACCTTTGACTTTGCTATATTTAAAACAAATTGCTTTTTTTCTGAATACTTCTCTGGTATTTTTATCATATCTTACAAAACCTCTTCTTCTTTAGCTACTATTATTACGTGTTTCGCGTCTGCCAAAGTCCAGAATCTGTTTCCTCTTAACACCAATTCTCCCACTAGCCCTTTCTCGAATGCTTCTTAAATATCTGCAATGAACACGGCAAAAAGAAGCGGGCTCAGCGAACATCCCTGTCTTAATCCTATCTCCGTCCACAAATTTTCCGAGCTCTTAGTCCTCACCTTTCCCATATCTCTCGTTTCTTTGTAAAATTTCCTCTCTCTCTCTCTCTCTCATTCTCTCTCTGTCTCTATCAATCCAATCTTAGTTCCTCTCTTCCCTATCATTTCTCACAACTTGTTTCTATCTACCGATGGGAACGCTGCTTTTAAATCAATAAAGAAGGCAAATACTTTCCCTGCTTTTTTCTCCAATTCCTTCTCTACCACGTGTTAAAGAATATAAATATTGTCTGCTGTGCGTCATCCCTCTCGGAAACCTTCCTGACTCTCTGGGAGTATCCTTTTTGTATCTACTTCTTTTTTTAGCTACTCGGTTAATACCATTGCATATACCTTGTATGCTGTGTTCAATAATGTTATTCACCTTTAATTTACTACTTTTCCTTTTTCTCCTTTCTTAAGAATTAGTATTATCAACCCCTCCCTCCGCTCCTCAGGAAATCCTTTACCTTTCCATACTCTTTTCAGTACTTCTCTTAACTTTCTTCTGGTTTCCCCGCTACTGTAGCTCCAAGCCTCGTTATCTAAACCGTCACTGCCTCCTGCTTTGCCCTTCTTTAATCTTTCAATCTGCTCTTCAATATCTTCATCCTCCAACTCATTCTCTTCTGGAGTTCAAACCCAAGTCGAAATATTTTCACTACTTCGGGAGGAGTTCACCGAAATGTCACAAGGAGGAGGAGTAAGTCATAAATCACTGAAAATAGCATCACGTAATATGTGGACGCACACTTTCGTTAAATGCATTTAATTTGTGTTTCTAGTAAGAGGATGCGGGAAAACCCCGAGAATTTGGCGGGCGAAAATTAGTAGACACCCTGCCTCATCAATTTCATCAATTCAATGAAATGGTTTGTGAGCTTGTAATGTGGCAGATGAATATAGAAAACGAATTACTCAGAAAAAAACTGGGGTTGAGAAACGTTGCAGATAATCGGCGAAGCAGGGTAACAGCCAGCAGGGTAACAGGCTCTAGAGTAAACTCATTGTGGCAACTTAAAGATTTCTCCGGCTAAATGCCTGGAGGCAGCACGTTACAGGCCTATAACGTTTATGTTTACCCCAGACTTAGTAACCCCTTCGGCTATTACCCTGCTTCACCAGTTACTTGTAATGTTTCTTACCCCCAGTTTGGTCTGTATTGTCAATATCGGTTACAACTTAGGCGAGGGGCGATAATTACTCGGAGTAAGTTGTATGGACACTAATGGATTTCTGTAGAATAGAGTCGTGGTACGTGGTTTCAGCAGAACCTGCATTGTAAGCAAGCTCACCATTGCTATAGGGGATTGTTATAACGTTGAGAACGATGCGGATAAGAGGAAGTATAGCTCTGCATATATGGACACGGTAAATATACGCGACATCAAGTCCGTAATAGTTAACTTAGGTAATGAGTTTGAGCTACGTGTAGCAGGATAAACTGAGCTCAATTCAGATGCAACGGAGGCAAACGCATATCCCTAACTTGTATCGACTTAAGCTCTTCATTATTCCTCGTCTGTTCCGCCTGTCTGCATTAACTCCTAGCTTCTTCTTCACTCTGGCGCGGTATTAAAGTATAATTAAAATCCTTTCAGTAATTAAAGAAATCGCTTCAAAATTTATTACAAGCTTTTTTCTATTTGCGATCCACACGGAAAAAATATTTGATTAAAAATCCAGTGACATTGTATTATAGTCTTGGATATGAGAGAAAGACAATTAAAATTCACAACCTTCTGTATTCACTCTCCTTTGACCCCTAGTATTATTTTATCTTCCACAATGCAGGGGCTATTTTATCTTCCACAATACAGGGTGATCGGAGGTCAGGTAAAACCTGGAAATCAGGAAAGAAAGGGAATTTCGTTGGTCAGGAAAAAGTCAGGGATTGTGAAAAAAATAGCAAAACTCAGGGAATATCTGTAATAAGTACTTCAAGCGCGGTTAAAAAACCTCATCGAAATTTCATATACATGTAAATAAACTCATTCGCGTATGCCGTAAATTAATTTTAATATACCATCATGCTGTAAAATTAATATACAATTATACATGTACATGTATATTAAAGTCGGCAAAACAGAGTGCGTGAAAACATAAAGTTCTTCAATGCCTTCAAATTTTGTCAAATATTTTTTAAAAAGTAATAATTTATATTTATCTAGGAGAAAATATTATATTTTATCATTTATGTTTGAAAATTACTGCCAAAATTGTTTTTAATTTGTGTAAGGTGCAAATTTCTGTCTTTTCTAATAAATGATCTATATGTGGTATATGAAATTTAATATACATAGTTTCTTAAATGGCAATTTCGTATAGAATAATCAGGATTGCCACACAATCACTTTTTTTTCTCAAATCACTTTGCAGTTACTTTTTCAAGATTACCCTTAATATAGCCACGTCTTAAAATGAAAATACCACTTCAGTCCCTTTGCTTTCAATAAATTAACCCATGGTTTAGTGACTATTTAATTCATATCTATGCTTATTTCTTAATTTTCTTTTATTCTTTTAGAATATTTTATGTTTTAAAATATTCCAAGATGTTTTTATAAGATTTCAATAGTATGAAGATATTCCAAAAGATTCTAAACATTGTATGGTATTCTTAAGACTTCCAAGAAATTTTTAAGAGCTTTAAAAACTTTCAAGGGATTTGAAAAGGTTAAAAACGGATTACAAAGGATTTGAATGATTTCAGGGGATTCAAAAAAATTTTCATGTGGCTTTGAAGAATTTCCTAGAATTTTAGAAGATATGGAACGATTTCATAGGACTTATGAGGTTTTATGTTATTTTAAAAGATTCCCAGGGATTTTATCAGATTTCCGAGCATCACAATGATTTTAATTGATTTTAAAAGCTTGCAAAACAAGTTTTGCAAGGTATTTCCAACCATTTTTAAAGATTTTAGAATATTTAAAAAGATTCCAAGAAATTTTCAGTTGACTTCAATAATTTGAAGGAATATCAAAAAAATGCAAGATTTTAAGGTATTGTTAAAAATTTGAAATATTGTAGGGAATTTAAAAACATTACAAGAAATTTACAATAGATTCCAAAGAATTTATTCATCAGAAGTAAGGGATTTCGTCTGGTAGGGTGTTAAAGATTTGAAAAAGTTTTCAAAGATTTTTTGAAATTCATTTGAATTAATTTGAAGGTCACCCTGAATTCTTTTCAAATCTTTTGAATTCTTCTAAAATAACTCGATTCTACTCAATTCTATGGATTTTTTGTAATTTTTTTTCAATTCATCCTGAAGTACTTCAAACTCACCTTGAATTTTTAGGCATTTCATCAAATTCTTTTGAATTTTCCTAAACTCATCTCAAAATTACTGGATTTTATCCAAATCTTCATATTTTTCAATTGTTATCAATTCACTTGAATTTTTCTAATCAGCTTGATTTTTTAAATGAATTTTATCGAATTCTTCTTATTTCAATTAAATTGTTCTAAATACACTCCAGATTTACTGATATCAGTGGAATTTTTTTGATTCTTAGAATTTTCGAAAATTGATTTCAATTCTGTTGAATTCAACTTGAATTGTTTTGAAGTCTTACGTTCACGGAACTTCTGTGAGCGTAAAACAAATATTTTCAGAGGGCCTAGCAGGGATACTCGAAAGCACAGTCAGGTTCATCGAAATTCGATGAGGGTAAACCAAGTATTTCCGATGTCTCTAGACACTTCGTTATTTTATATTCAAAAAAACATTAGTCACGTTGTTAATGCACATTAGCCTTTTTAGTGGCCCTTTTTGAGTTAGAAATTAGTCACTATTGGTAATTTTTTTTTTAATAGGGCACTTTTTTACTTTTTTGAAGTATATTAGGCTGTGACAGCCTTCAGAATAATAAATTGAACATTTATAAATTATAATTTAAAATTGTGTTACTCCATTTATAAAAGATTCTACATTAAAAATGTTACACGATTAGAATTTAGCCTTTAAATATTAATGGTAAGGGAAAATAAAAAATTAGTCAGAGAAAAACAAGGGAAAAAATCTTGGAATTTATGAAACGAAGTATTCTATGTTCTAAGTTAAGTTGTAACGAGATTTAGGCATCACTATAAAACAGAAAGGAATTAGAACCCAAAAAAATGATAAAAAGAAGGTCAGACCATCACAGAAAAAACAGAAATGAATTATTTTTGGGTGGTGACACGTGAAGTTAATTTTCGTTGCAGGTAAAGATTACTCAATTATCTGAAATCAAACATTAAATAAAAATTGTTATAAATTTGAAACAACAGATTATTTTTCGCTAGAATCATCCACCGGGGAATCTCTTTCAATCTCGTGGACTATCCATGGTACTTTTTCTGGCTATCCAAGTACAAGAAAACGTCACGCTTTCGACCAAGGTCCATTTGTCAAACGGTCTTTAACGAATGTAGCAAGAAACCAGAAGACATTTTGCAGAAAAAGAAATTGCGTTTCCCTGAAAGATAAACCAAGGAAGAAAATCACGTGATGTCCATGTGTATAAAAAATTTGAAAATACATCAATCTACTAATCTTTGTCGCAGATAATAGTCGCGAGAAAGTTTGCTCCTCAAAATTTCTCATGGGGAAATTTTAAACACGTTTTTATATCATTTCCCATAAACATGTTTTGCTTTGATGTTCGGGAGTATAATTTTATACTGACGTTTTTAAATTGAAGGAAGTTTTCCAAATCGATTTTGTTATAGTTACATTAAAGCAAGATAGCCATTTTTATAGAGGTAGACCGCCGAAAGAATGGTTAGAATCTGTGAATGAGACACTAATACGAAGAGACATAAGAAGCCATAGAAATACAAGAGCCTGCATGAAAAAATGCATGGGCGTGAATGAAGCTAGAGTAGTATGCCAGGACAGAAATGTGTGGCGAAAAATAGTTTATAAACAGAGTGACAATAGAGTGAATGATGCCTGAAACAAAGACCTTGGATACTACTGGGCCCAAGTGGGGAAACATACATAACAATTTTGTGAGGCTCCTCACTTGGGGTGATCGCTAGAGAGATTGATCAGCAACCTGGGTCGGAGCAGTGTTGCGGAGTGAACGTGTAATTTATATAAATAACACGAGAACTCCAGATCAATCTAAATCATCTATACCTAACACCTATATACCCATCTACCCTATACCCATACACCGATCTACGTCATACCTATATACCTATTTCACTACTTTCCAACCGAGCAAGTCACGCCTACCCCGAAAGGGAAATGGCTTAATGGTATAATAATAATATTAGTTGACGTTAATACGACGTAAGGGTGAAATATCTAAGCATTCCTCGAAAACATTGGAAAAATTACCAAACTCGTATATTTGTTTTTATTATCGCTTAAAATATAATCTAAAAGTTTTACTGAATAAGGATCACATTGGAATCACAGATTTCTAAATAGGTTTGTTAACGAGAGTTTTTCAAACAACGCAATAGATGTAAAACAATTCGTTTGAATACATTTATCCACTGAAAATCATTAATCATGGAAATGAGCGGTCTCTCATCTGTCAAATAATACCGAATCCCGAGTTGTGCGTAAATCATTGTCACAGACTAAGGTCGAAAAACAGACGTGAATAATAACTAGAGAATTTTCCGTCATATTTTACAGTATTTTATGTAATAACTTACATGTAATCATCATTTGAAATTACAACAAATCGGGGTTTGAAAAATTTTAGAATTTTGATTAGAAAACATTCGATATAGGAAAATTGAAAATATTCTGGGCTTTAAATTGATATTTTTTACAAATGAACAACTTAATTGCACTTAGAAAAGATATTTTTTGATGAACATTTTTAAGTTTTAAGAAGTAATCAATTTAGTATCTCTACCAATCAAAATAAGAAACATGGAGATTAAAAGAATTCCTAATTGGACGAAGCAAGTCTTCAAGACCAAACAATTTAATCCTCAAAGTCTTTCGAAACATGAACAAAAATGTGAAAAATATTTCACGTTGAACAGGTTCAAAATTAAATTTTCTAAACTTGAAGTTATAAAATTTGAAGTTTTGAAGCTGAAACCTCATAATATTGAACCACAATTTTGAGTGCCTCTTATTATAATGCTTATTCATTACAAAATAATTGAAATTTGTTTGGTTAACTTCATAAACAAATTTATTGTCTCAACATTTTGTAACAGATAGGTTTCGTCAGTTTAAAAGACTGAAGTCCTAATATATTTACGCACCACTCTGTTGCTATATTTGAGTGAGAGGTAGAAATTTCTAGTTGTTGTTAAAAGATTTAATAAACAAATGCCTAAACTGTTCATTTCTTAATAGGTAGATATATTTCACAAAAAACTAATTCCGTGTAGTGAAAAATTACCTTCATGCATTTGTTTATTAATTTTGCTCAAAAATTTATTAATTGATGCATCGGTAAAGATAACTTTGGCGCAGAAGATTCAAAGGGTAAAAACTGATTGAGGTAAAAATGCCGGGTGTAATCTCGGTATGCAAAAAAATGAAGATCCGTAAAGATAAAATGAAAAATCACAAATTTTTCATATCATCCTTACTGATCTTCATTTTTTTGCATTTCTGGATTACTCTCGGCATTTTTACCATAATCACTTTTTACCCTATTTTTTTCTGTGGAATCAAGAAAAATTCTTAAACTCTGAACATATTTTATATTCTTTGTTATGACTATTTTACATTATTTTTGTTAATCCAACGTTATCTTCCCCAAGGCTTCAAAGAAACTAATCGATCTGAAAAAGACGAGCTTATCCATTTGTTTCAGAAATCAAGAAATGGTGTTACAACCTGACTGAGGTTTTTTTTAAAATAAAATTGTTCATACAAAAGAAAAGCTTCTTCCGCTGCTGACTGTTGGGGATAAGTGTGTGAATGATCATCTTGGAGTTTTGGATGTTCATACCTAGGCATATATGCAGAAGTCTCTTGTGCTCTTGGAGTTTGCTCATTATTGAAGACATTTTTATTGTTTTGCTAAAAAATAAAGCTTTCTTGGTGATTTACAAGTTGGTCCAGATTTTGATGTCTAGGGGGTTGCTTTTCTTCTTCGAACCGTTTAGTTTTCTCATTAAAAACTTCACTCCGGCCACTCGGAGAAAGTCTAATTATCCTTGTGTTTATCTTTTGGGAGTTCATCATACGTGATGATATTTCTGTCAAAAGACAAAACAGATTTATGAATTTGCAGTGTTGAAAATGTATCTAGAAATATTAGAAGCGTAATGAGTAAAATAGCTTGAGTGCAATAAATCGTGATCGGTCATTTATGGCAATTGTCGTGAATTAAGTTTCAAATAAAATATCTGAACACTGAAAGCTGACAGGCGAACAGTATGATTCATGAGAAAAAACTGCTGGTTCACAAACCGTTTGATATTCACTGTCCGAAATTTTTGGACTTTTTTCTGTCTTTTAAACAATTCAAGGTGGTTCTTATAAGATTTTTTGCGTGTATAATGAATCCGTTCAGAAAAATATTCTAGCGTGTCGCGTTTTTTTATAAAAAACGGGATCAACAGGTGAAACAAAACGCGTTTTTTTTCACTTTTTGAAAGCTCGTAAAATATTAATGGGACTCAAATAAAAACTTGAACCTTTTCCTTGAAATTGTTCAAAATGTCTCTGATCATCCTTTTCGCTTAAAGATAAAATACCAAAAACCGTATTTTTTAATCGCGCTGCGTAGTCCTTGCTTCTTGTTTCGAGTAGAAAGCACAGGCTCAATGGTAATGCCTTTAGGTTTTTGGTATAATAGCGTTATGGCCGTTAGTCCGGGGTGGCACAACTAGTATGATGTCCTCGAAATTTTCGAATTTTCTAAGTACAAGAATGTAGAATATTCCTATAGTCCGTGTAATGAAACTCAGACAATTTTCCCTTGGAGTGATTTTTCCGATGTGAAAACCATATCTCATTTTGTCTTTACCTTTTTGAGATATCATATGGGGCAACTTTGAAATTTGTTTACAATTTTGCTTGAGAATATTATAGTCAATTCTACAATGGACCACTAAAGGCTTGTTTGTTTAGTGTTTGTATGTACGTTTATTATCAACCAAGGGCTGTTCGGATAGATCTTCGGTGAAATTCTTGCTAATAGGTTCTTTTGTCTTTTAGATGGTTAGGTGGTTAGATGGGATAAGGAGAGTTGTTAATGATTATTTTTGTGAACGTCCGCTTATGAGAAATCATTTTAAAAAATGAATATTGATCACAAAGGTGACTTGTGAATGTTCTGACGTCATTGATTTATCTGAAATCGATTGATCGATGCCACGTATTGACCGCGTTGTGACGACTAACAGTGCGGGGTTAGTGGCGTGTTCATTAATCTTTTTAGTGTTTTTAATCGGTATTCAGTGATTATCTGCACGGACCTAAAGGAAAACATTCGAGCTTTGATTTGAGCCGACGAGAAATGTATTAGTATGTCTCATTAATATTTAGCAGTATGGTCTGCATGTTCACAGAGAATCGGCATTTGCCATGTATTAAAAGAATAATAGTTATTATCCTACTTACCAACATAATTAAAGAAAAGTATCAAGATTACGACAAAAGCAAAAAAAGGGACCTCATTTTCCTTTTAGGAATAGATAAAACTGACCCTTTCAGAATTTTGAAGAAGGCAACTGAGGATTTTTTTTAATGCACTCCCTCTTATATGTATAGTATCTGCCTAATATGCATGTGTAAATAACGGAATGGAAAAAATGATTAAGATATTTACACTTACTATCTCTGTGTTTATTCTCCTTGATATATTTTACAATCTTCTACACTGAGAGATCCAAGTGTTCAATGTTTCATAATTGCGATTCAATTTTTCTTATATACTGCTTTTCATTTTGGAGAACAGCGTGCTATTGAAAGATATTTCTGTACAGAAAATACAAAATTAAAAATAAAAATGTGGAACTTCAAATAAGTTGCAGTAAAGTTTTACATAATCGTTTTAAAGTCTAATATTTTTTATCTAAAATTTAGTATTTACTATACGAAAAATTCTCTCAGTGACACGTAAATCTCCAAATTAAAACGCAGTGATGCATAATAATTCTAACTTGCGTTACTTTCATGTTCGCATATGTGTAACTTAAATCAAGAGATTTCAAACATACGTGAAGTTTATTGCTTTATTTAAAATTGCGCTATTAATGACCTATAACGCTTCTATGTCCGGAAGCATAAAATAAAAAAATGGTTAATTTGTAACATACACTAGAGTCCCTCTATAGCAGCTGTCTCGAGGGTACCCTTAATCAACAAACATGCTATAGAGGGACTCTCCAAACCGTTCTTCTTCCCCTTCTTGCTTGTGGCTTCTTATAGCGCCGAACCGTAAACATCGCAACTCCGCTGACCTTGCAAACGCCTCCCTTTCGTCCCCTTGGACCGCCTTGTCTGTTATAGAGGGAACTACTATAGAGGGAATCTAGTGTATTTGTAAATAATTTTTGTTATATTGCCAGTAGATAAAGGCGATTCAATCTACTCTTACCAAAATAATCGATTGTCACAGGTGTGTGTTATACAATTTTGTTTCCTTATAAAGACATTTTTAACTTCAATAGAATCAAAAAGACAAATCTTACGTACAGAGAAACCACTCTCATAGAAAACCATTTTTTTTTAAATTTGTTGTATCTCATACTGAAGAATGGAAATGTTCATTGTGCTTTCATATGTTTTCGAGTCTCAAGAAAGTTGCAACTCAAAACTACACCGTATTCGGCGTGCTTTTGAGGATCGGCTTTTTGCAATGATCTCCAAATTTACACTACCGTCGGAAATTGTGCGCACGACTCGCATGAGCACTATTAAAAATGACTGCTGACTTCGAACCACGATATTTCGGCGAAAAAAAGAGATAGGGAATTTTTTTAAAAACAGTTAGAAAGCTCATGAAATTCCACGTCTATTGGTACCCAACAAATATTTTTTTCTTGCCCTTCTGTAAATAGTACAGCACTTGAGAAGTACAACAAAAATTCAAGATTTTCTCAAATTTTCTACCTCAAATTCAACTTTTTGCACGACGTAGGAAAATTGTTTCAAAAATCTGAAAATTATACGACATCGAGCCTGAAATCTTATCTTTAATTTTAACCAAGAAAACTTGAAAGATCTTCATGGGTGCCCGAGATAGGATTAAAAATGTTAAATCGTATCTGAGCTTAATTTTAATCGACGATCACGGTTTTCGGCTGGTCTTCTGCTCGCCTCCTTCGTTGAGGCAGGACCGAATAGGCTACGCACAGAGGTGGCGCCTAAGTGGACATTCTCCTATTCTTTAATATGGAGATAATATTAGATTCAAATAATTGTTAACAATCACAAATAACGATAAATATTTTTTTTCATTCACCATAATTTGAAATAAATATTACTAATGAAGAGAACCAAAAGTATAAGAGGCGCCACCTTAGTGCGTGGCCTATTCGGTCCTGCCTCAACGAAGGAGACGAGCAGCAGGCCGGCCGAGAACTGTGATCGTCGATTAAAATTGAGCTCAGATACGATTTAACATTTTTAATCCTATCGCGGGCACCCATGAAGATCTTTTAAGTTTTCTTGGCTTAAATTAAAGATAAGATTTCAGGCTCGATGTCGTATAATTTTCAGATTTTTGAAACAATTTTCCTAGGTCGTGCAAAAAGTTGAATTTGAGGTAGAAAATTTGAGAAAATCTTGAATTTTTTTTTTGAACTTCTCAAGTGCTGTACTATTTACAGAAGGTCAAAAAAATATTTGTTGGGTACCAATAGACGTGGAATTTCACGAGCTTTCCAACTGTTTTTTTAAAAAATGCCCTATCTCTTTTTTCGCCGAAATATCGTGGTCCGAAGACAGCAGTGATTTTTAATACCGCTCACGCGAGTCGTGCGCACAATTTTCGACGGTAGTGTAAATTAGTGAAATTTTATTAAATTTAATCAGAGAAATGTCGACCACAGACGATTAGTCCAAAAATTTACGAATTCGCTGGTGGAAATGTACTAATTGCTTATATCAAATATATGTATTTATTTAGCACTATTTACAGTGATTGATAAAGGCGTTTAATATAAGGACGCGTTTGTGTAACATTTTTAAATTTATTGAAACATGAAGGTTATATTGTGAAACTTGCGTATGGCCATATGATCATGTAGCATGATCTTGGATCAGAATCACGTCACCTCCTCCAACATAACGTATTTACAAATCATCATTCTAAATTGAAAAAAATAGAAATATTTACAGACCTAATCAACTGCTAATTGCTTTGTAGTATATTAATTATAAGAAGTTTCGAGAAATACGAAACGTGAACAATAAAACAAGTTGAATATAAGTGAGCGATTGCGTAATATTTTTAAATTTATTGAAATGATAAAAAGGCAATTTTGCGAATCTTCTTCTTAGAGGCTACGTCGCATTTTGTGTATCTTAACCACGTAACCTCCATTATCATAACGTATTTCGATTTCTTGTCCCAAGGTGGAAAAATTATATTTAAACAATTAATATATTCCTCCTTACTTTATTCATGATAAAAATAATTTCATTAATATATACAGTATGCACTTAGAAAGACAACACGAAACAAATTACCGCTCATTTCCCGGTTTTTTCCCGATTCATTTGAAGAAATCAAAACTGAATTGCAAATTAAAGCACTCATAATGGAACACTTGAATTTGAAACTTTTATAATTAATAAAGCTTGATTTTTTTTATTTCAAACGATGAATAATATACACGTATACAATTGAAGCTTTTAATGTTTTTCAATTGAACAATTTCGAAGTAAATGCCGTTGAACTGCAAAATTTTAAATTTTTAACTTCTATACATTGAAAACAGTTCAAAGGTTTCTGTTTTTAAAATATCCACGGTATCATTTTCATTTCTCGAAATTACAGAATAAATCAATAGACACTTGAAAAACAATTTTTTAAGTGTTTCAAAATTTAAACGATTGAATTGTTATTTATACATATAAATTTCATTCATTTACGTGGATATTTTCTGGTAAAAATTAAACAGTTTGGTTGAAAGTTTTACTACTTTCTTAACAATTTATTTTTATGGTTGGTGATTCAACATCTTAAATAAAAATTAATCTCTTCAGTTGAAAATTTAACTATTATATTTAAAATTTCCCTCTATTTCGTTGAAAATCAATTTTTATAACTGAAAATTCAACTTTTTTAATTTGGTTGAAATTGTATCTTTTTGGGTTGAAAATGCAACTGTTTGGTTAAAAATTAATTTCTCCAGGTTGAGGATTCATCTATTTTGTTAAAAATTCGTCATTTTCACGGAATTTAACTGTTTTTATTTTAAATAAAAATATTTGTTGGTTGAAAACTCATCTGCTTAGTTGAAAGTTGAATTACTTTGTTGAAAATGCATTCATTAGGTTGAATATTTATCACTTCAGTTTGAAATGCACGTATTTTGTTGAAGTTTTTTTTTTCAAAATAAATTTCTTCACTGAAAATTTAATTATTTCATTTTTTGTTGAAATTTGATATTTTCTTAGCTGCAAAAAGAAATTAAAAATTAATAATTAAAATTAATTAATAAATTCCTGTATTTGGTTGAATATTTGTCTTGTCGGTTTGAAACTTCATCTATTATGGTAGAAATTGATTATTTTTTTGGTAAAAGTGCAACTGTTTGGTTAAAAATTAATTTTTTTGTTTGAAAATTCATTATTTTAGTTGAAAATTCATCTAATTTTTATCTTTAGCATTTGTCAATTGTTTCATTTTGAACACATTTAGAACGACCTTGTTAAATCAATTATTATTCCATTTTTAATACTGAGACTAAAGTTCAATTTTGAAAATCAATATTTATTTATATTTACAGTCGATCAATTTAAAACTTGTTTTACGTACATTTTCAGTTTCAAACTCTTTTAATTTTTGGTATTTCAAGTGATTGGATAGATTTGCCTTCTAAATATTTGTTTAATTCTCCGTAAAAAATTAATTCACTTTCATTTCCCCGATTTCCCCGGTCTCATCAAATTTCCAGTCATTTCCTGGGGTTTTCCTGTCAGTGAACACCCTGGACTTTGTTAGAGCCATTTCAAGTGACTCATCGTTTCAGTAGGCAATATTCACTGATTGATATGCTAAGGCTACATGTTGTCTTTTTCTCAAGTCAAAATATGTTCGAGCAATTAAATGATTCAGCATTTGCACTGATTTAGAGTGGACAGAATTTGTAATGAAGAGAGGATTGAAAAAAGTGCATAATATATTTTCCAAACTTTTTCTATATTAATAAACGAAGTTGACTGAAAAGAACATAGCATAAATAAAATATTGTCAACGGTAAATTACATTACATTCTAAAATTTGAGAAGTTAAATACAGAGTAAATCAAAATTTAAATTCCTCCTTAAGGTCCAATATTTAAATTTAACTACGATATTTTTGGAGATTAAAAAAACAAAGAATTCAACGATAAAATGTGAATATCCTCGTTTCTTCATCGGTTTTGGCTCATTGAAAACGTTGTTTTTATTACCTTGAAAAGGGTATTGAATGAACACCGAAACGTTGGTCGATTTTTGTAATTGCTTTTTGATCGTGATTTAAAATAGTAAATGAAAAAACAAGACTAGAGAAAAAAAGGAGAGGGACTTGGAGGTTACTTCCTTTTTTTCCTTCCTCTTATTTGTTTTGGATTTTTAAGTTTTAATGGAGACTTCTAAGAATGTGCTGTCCAAATCTGATCATTGGATTCTTGTTTTTGTTTTTGTTAATTACGAAGCATTTTATATCTAAACTACATTTTAAGTTACAGATTAAGTTAAACGAATTCTCTAGGTTGAAAATCTAGTTGCTGCGGGAGTTTTTAAATATTAGATTTGATTGTGAGATCCAGAAGCTCCAGGATGATCCTCCAGATGCGGATTTTTGTTAAAAAATTGTTCATAATAATTGTAAGCTTCATGCCCAGATGAAAGTTCGGAATTAGTTTTCGGATCATTCTTAATGTTTGGAAGCTTAGAATCAGGGCTGCTGTGTACAGGAGGCACATGGATTGGATTTGGATAGTTTTGTTGTAAATTAGGCCCATTTGCAGTGCCTTGGATCATTGGCATTAGTTCATTATACTTGAAATCTGGACGAACTTCACTAAAACTGCTGCTATCTTCACGCCTCACAGGTGGATCAATATGTCTAATTCCAGGGGGTTGGTAATCTTCGAAACGTTTAGTATCCTCATTAAAAACTCGAAGGCGCCCATTCCTTTTTAATCCTTCCCTTCTGAAAATCCTTGGCTTTGTGTTTTTTGAGTTCATACCTGATGATATTTCTGTCAAAAGATAAAAGAGAGTTATGATTTTCAATGTGAACAATGTATTTAAAAATAATAAAAGAGTAATTAACAAAATAGCTTAAGTGAAACTGAATCACTAATGATAGGTCATTAATGGAAATTTTCGTATATTAACGAGAGATTCCAGAATATTCCACGTAAGCTTATATCATACTTTTCTAAAAGATATATCCATGATCAAAAAAAAAGTTTAGAATTTAATCTACGCCCCCCCCCCCATTTTGATAGGTTAAAAAAATTACATGGGGCGAAAACACATTTTCGTTGTATTCTGTTATAAGTTCGTCTTTTTTTATAGAAAGATACTATTCTTGATTGAAAATTCATATACTTGGTTCAAACTTGAATCAATTTGCTAAAGATTAATTTTATGAGTTGAAAATATGCTATTGAAAATTAGCTCTTTATGGGTGGAAAATAAATGTTTTGATTTAATTTAATATACGTATTGCTATTATATGGAATGTGTGATTCTATTGAACATTTGTCTTAGCGAGCTGTTTCTAATATGTTGTCGTTTAGCAATACCCTCTGTATGACTGAGTTATCCAACAAACATCCTGTATGGCTGTATCTATACCAGCAATAAAATAGGGTTAATCTAGTCATAAATATTGTTGAACCACCTATTCATTTCTATCAGTGAAGAATAATGTCTAAATTTATAAAAATTACCAAGGTAGCTAAATTTCAAATCTGAACGCTCTGCATTTTTCGATTTTCGAAAAACATTTCTTTCTGCCAAATTCAAGTTCTGCGAATTGATAATCGATCCTTGATCGAAATTTACTGAAATTTGCAAAATAAACATCCACAACCTTAATACTCATTTTAAATAAGCGGAACTAAGTAAATATATTTTTTAAATATCTGATTAACAATTTAATTTCAGGCGGTTTTTATTCATTCCAACCGAACAAGTCACGCCTACCCCGAAAGGGAAATGGCTTAATGGTATAATATAATAATAATCATTCAGTTCAGAGGATTGAATAATTTCATGATGTGTTGAGTAGTTGAAATTATATGACAGATAATTGATTTTAAAATTTGAATCAAGTTGAATCATGAATAAAGATTTCAAAATTTTGCATCATTTTGACCCATTCGCCGTATCAACCTGATACCTTTTGTAGTTTTCTGTGTGTACGAAATTCGTTTTTTGGTTTAAAAATTCAAATGTTTTCTTGAAAATTCGTATTTTTGGGTTGAAGATTCTATTATTTTGATAGAAAACTCAACCATTTTTTACAAATATTTTTTCTCTCTTGAATGTAAAATCTGGTAGAATTCTATTAGAGATAGAGTTTTAGTATTTGTTTGATCTTTTTTTGTTAAAAGCGCAACTGTACAGTTAAAAATTAATCTGCTTTTGTTGAGTTTTGAACTACTTTCTTGAAAATTTGCCTTTTTTTGTTGAATTAAATTATTTTTGATCTAAAACTAAAATCTTTTCAGGTTTAATAAACATCAAATATTACATGACCGAATCCATTTCAAATCAGGCAGGTTCTACACTTGAAGTTGCAGAATCTCTCGGGGACAAAATATGTTGTTTTTTAGAGGAAATTAGGCGATACATATTTTTGCGATTGGCGAAAAAAAAATGTTTAACAGAGTTATGCATATTCGAATTTTTGGATTTGTTTTTCAAAAGAACCCCAATTTTTTCTTTAAACTCGTATAACTCTTGAGCTCATTGAGATATTTACGATTTCTTTTCAGATTCTGGTAGAGTTTACCGTTTTATTTCGAAATCCGCGAGGAAATTAAAAAAATCTTCAAAATTAACCAAAAATGGCGGCAGTTTTTCTGAAAATGTTAAAAGTCGATTTTCTCAAAAAACCCACACTTAAATTTTTTGCCAATTTTTTGTTAAATTTCTACTATCATAAGGAAAATACCCTGTGATTTTAATGCGGGCTAAATAACTTTTGTGGGCAGGAGAATTTTTTTTTCATAAAATCGAATTTTCGCATTTTTCTTGAAAACAACAATAGATAGAAAAAAATTTTGAGAATATAGTTTGCACATTTAAAAAAGTTCTGCAAAAAGTTCTGTTACGCATTTATGATATCTTGTACCATTTACGAGAAAAATGAAAAAATTCAATTTTCATGAAAAAAAATTGTCTTCATTCCGGGCTTATGGAAATACCCACCATTTTTGTTAAATATTAAAAAAATATATACGTTCATATTAGAAAAACTCCCTGTTAGTTTTATGTGGGCTGAACAATTTTTATCATCAGAAAATTATTTTTCATCAATTCGAATTTTGAAATTTTTCGCTGAAACAATTTAAGTTACAAAACGAATGCCAATACAAGAAATTTGTTGACTGAAAAGTTTTTATCTTCAATATATTTAAATATATATCACATTTATTAAGGTATTTTTCAACAATGTATAAAAACTTTATCTGAATCTCACTTTAAAAAATAAATAATACCTGAATTAATATTCAACAAAAATGGTGGGTATTTCCATAAGCCAGGATTTTCCTTATGATAGTACAAATTCAACAAAAAATTGGAAAAAAATATAAGTGTGGGTTTTTTGAGAAAATCGACTTTTAACATTTTCAGAAAAACTGCCGCCATTCAGTCATTTTTAAAGACTTTTTTAATTTCCTCGCGTTATACCAGTTTAAAGAAAAAATTCGGGTTCTTTTGAAAAACAAAGCCAAAAATTCAAATATGCATAACTCTGTAAAAAATTTTTTTTTCGCAAATCGCAAAAATACGTATCGCCTAATTTCCTCTAAAACACAACATATGTTGTCCCCGAGAGATTCGAGAGATTTGAAATGGATTCGGTCACATATATCTTTGAGAATTTTTCTTTCTTTAGTTATGTTTGACTGTTTTTGATTTAAAATTAAAATCTTTTTTCGGTTGATATATCAACTATTATTTTGGTCGCTGAGAATTTATCTCTTTGATTGAACATTTCTTTACTTGGTTAAAAATGCAACTGTTTTTAATTGAAGTTTAATCTTTTCTCTTTAAGAATGCGACCATTTGGTTGAAACTTTCAGTATTTGGTTAAAAATTCAAGTATTTTGTTGGAAATTCGTCCCTTTCACTTGAAAGTTCAACTATTTGATTGTAAATTGAATTATTTGGTTGATAATAATTTTTGTTGTTGTTGAAAATTCAACTATGTGGTTAATAACTCCAGTAATACAGGTATGTTGAAAATTTAATTATTTTATTGACTATTTAACTATGTTGTTAAAAAATTATCTTTTATAGTAGAAAAGTTCTTCGTAGAAAATTCATTTTTCTTGGTTGAAATTTCAACTATCTTCTAAGAAATGCGTCTTTTTGGCTTGAAAATTCCATTATTTGGTGGAAAATGCAACTGTTTTTGATTAAATTAAAATTTTTTTATTTGAAAATTTGACCATTCAGTTAAAAGTTTATACGTTTTGTTTAAAAATGGAACTATTTGGTTGAAAATTCAACTAATTTGTTGAAAATTCCTTCATTTTGCTGGGAAATTCAACTGTTCTGTTGTAAATGCAACTTCCTGGTTGAACATTCAACTATTTAATTGAAAATTATCTTTACTGGTTAAGATTTCATCTTTTCGGGTTAAAAATCAACTTTTTGGTAATTAATCTTTTTTGGTTGAAAATTCCACTATTTTACTGAAAATGCAATATATTTCGACTTAAAATCTTAAGCGTTTAATATTGAATCCAATATCGTACATATTATACATTGATTTCATTTATCTAAAAGAATTTATTGCCCTATTTTCTTGAAAAATCAGCATGACTCCCATTTCGAGAGCATTTTGGGTTGTGAAGTTCGTTAAAATACTGTTTTTATGCCATGTGTTTTATTTTATGCGTTTATCAAAATAAATCGAAGAAAAAATGTTGACTCAAAAGAGGGGTGGGATTTTCGTATTTGTGATGTCACCCTATGGGGTTCAGGCTTTGTGTGATGATCTTTGACGAAGATGGAGAGGGTTGAAAAAACGTTTCAAAATAGCGTAGCCTATTTTTTTAACAATAACCCCTGACTATCTTAAATGTACAATTTTAAATACGTAAGAGCAATTAAAAAAAAATAAAAATGTTCAGAGGTAGGTGTTCACATTTATTAATTAGGCCATAGCATTAAGAAAATACCAATAGCTCGCCATATTATGAGATAATTCATTGTTTAAACAATTAGCGTTATATTAAAAATTTGAATATTAGTATAAGAAAAAGGCTCATGCTTGGATTTGATATTGATTTAGATATTGATGGAGGATCGACAATTTCCAAGATTGGAAAGAATAATAATAATTAATATTATACTTACCAATGTAACTGAAGAAAAGCATCAAGATGATGAAAAAAACGCCGAAACGGGATCTCATTTTCTTTTCAGGTATAGATAAACGTGACTTACTTAGAATTTCGTAAGTTCGTGACTGATGACTTTTCATATATTCGTTCGCTAGTATATTGATATACTAGAAGTGTAATGTACATTGTACATATAGAGAAGCGACTAGAATCATAGATTGATAAGTTTGTTCTTTTCTCCATGCCATTTTTGACAATCCTCTATACTGATAGATCCAACTATGTACGTATAAATAGGTATTTTGTCGAAAATGGAGTATTTACACACGAAAACTTTTTTCAATGACACCTTAATTTGGAAAAAAAACATCCGCATAGACCTCTTAAAATTAAAGGTCAACCCACCGACAACTGTAATTTGGTGAATGTTAATTTTCATGTTAATTTTCTTTGGTAAAAAAATGCTGTTTAACGAACTTGAACTTCCTAGTTTGTTTTTATGTCATCGTTTCTGAATATGACATGCAGGAATTACAGAAATCTTATCTTTTGAAATATATTATCATTATACAAACATGATGTATGAATGCTCGACTCTTTCATATATTATCATAATTTTTTGAAAAATGTAAAAAGCATAGAATCAGCATAAGAATCTGCAAATATTTGATTAAAATATTCTATTTGAAATAATAGTTATCTACATGGAAAAGATTAGGTGTTGAGACATTACTTGATTCTCTGAAACTTTAGGATAGGTCAGAATGGTCTAAAAATTACGTATAACGTTTATTGCAAGATTTATTACAATAATTTCATGAATCTCGAAATATCTTTTCAATATTTTGAGAGTCATGGAATACTTCGCGGATTGTTTTTATTATTTTGAGGATTGCCTTGAACCTCGTAATAAATGTTATACGATATTATTAGACATTTTTGGCCTATCCTAAAGTCTTAGCCATGCATTCAAGTAAAGTTCTGACTGCTTTTTTCCCCATATGTTTATTTTGTATTTGATTTCAGTATTATAAAATTACTGAAAACGAAAACTTACGAAGTTTCGAAATGTAAATGCAAATCAGAAATCGGTGACAATTGACGAGAAATTGATTTTTTATAACACTATCATGAAAATGGCGTGTTTTCGTACTTATGATCTGTGTGTAATGTGGCGCATATTTCGAACGATGCGAATAAAGAACGTACGAAATGAGGAATGCTTACGAAAAGGCCTCTTTTCGTAAGCATTCCACATTTTCACAATAAGTGAAAGGAAGATAGTTAGATAAAGATGGAAATAGGTCGATGTTTTCAGCGACAACTGTAGCGCGGTCGTCTCGCGACTTACCGTGCAGAAATAGGAGGCGTACACTGAAAGACTTCACTCTCGTCCGAATCTGACATTTTTTCTATTTTCGATAATATCACATTGATTTAACTATTGAAGAAAACCGAACACACGCGTGACAGCATTCAGAAATAAGGTTATAAACGCCGGTAGCCTCTCCGCCGCTGGGTGCGCTATAGTTGCTCAAGTCAAAGTTGCGGGAAAATTTAAATTAGTTCAAAATGTTATACTCTTCAAAGTGTTCTCTTTAAAATAAAGTTGCTAAAATAAACATGTATACATTTATCTTGATTCTAAATTCCTTCTTTTTATATGAAAAAATTTGTTAGTTAAACTTATTTAATTTAATTTCATCGTAATCTTATCATAATTTTAACTTATGATTTGGTTTGTTTTTCAATCGGGGGGGCTGCGCCCTGGACCTCCCGCCCCCGACTTCAACCAGGTAGCGTTTTTTTCACGATTTTCATGATCTTGTTGTAAAAAGTTTCGTGCATGTCTCGTGGTAGGTCCTTTTCTTGACTCGTGCAGTGTTTTGAGACTCGTCTTCGGTTCGGGCACCTTCGGTGCCCTCACCTACGACTCGTCCTAAAAACACTGCACTTGTCACGAAAAGGCCATCGCCTACCACTTGTAATGCAATATACTATTTCAAAAAAAAGTCTAAGTCAGTTTGATTTCGATTATATTTAAGAAAGTTATCTTATTTTGAAGATCTTACTCAGTTTTCCCAAATTAAATATAATGCAAAAGTTCAAATGCGATGCATGAGTTCCAATTATTGGCCGATTCTTTTTTTTTTTTTTTGCGGAACCATTTTCTCGTTAAATTTAAAAATTTAAGTTATTTCACACAAAATGCACGAGTATCAGTCAACTGTTTGCAACGTTTTAATATCCTGGATATTTTCGTGTTACTTATTCGATAGTGTGCTACTAATTGCTTAGTGAAAGTTTATTCATTCATTTAAGACCTCATACTCCCCAACTCAAATACAAAAAAGTCCACATTTGTCCACAAGGGGGGGAGGGGGGTCAAAAAGTGTTAGAAAATTTTCCGCGTGGTATATGAATGTCTACTTATATAAATAGGAAACGTAGGGTAAAAATTTAATATAAAAACGTGATTGTGTAACAGTTTAAATTGTATTTAAACAATAAAAGGGCAATATTGAGAAACTTGTAAATAGGCTACGTCATCTTTATCAACATAACGGATTTTCGCGGTATTAGATGGCTTCGAAATGGAAAACAAGAATTATTCACACACATGATTCTATTTAACCTCACTTTATTTACAATAAAAGTAATTAATTAATGTATGGACTGGCAGAAATGTCATGAAACTTGATAAAACACAAAGAACTACTTTGCGCCTTTGATTTCATGTCTATATCATTTTATATCGCGGAGATAATCTAAAGAGAACAGTAATTGCGACTATGTAATCAAAATCATCAAAGAATTAGTCAATATTTCTACTAATTGACTGTATGAAAATAAACTTGTGATTTTTCACCGTCCCATTAGTGACATTTAAAAATATTAAACATGTCAAAGATTGGCTTGCTAATAAAATATATTTTTATACGTGAACGAATAGATACGAATTTTTTTAATTAACATAGCGACAGTTCAAATTTTTGTACAAATATTTTAAAAATTTGAAGGGCGAAATAAGTTTTTTGCCAATTTCAATTTAAAACCCGTGTCGTCTTGCAAATTTTGATATATTAACATTTTTCTTAATTCAGTTTATCTACTTTTTCGCACTCTTTCAAAATTCACAAAAAAAAATTAAAAATGATAACAAATTACAAAGTTATTCCAATTTAAACAAATTTATAAATAAATTGTGTCAAAACCCCCACCTATTTGTATTACAATTTTTAGGAATAATAGCGAATAATATAGACTACTTACCATACATTTTACATTTGGTGTTTTTTTTTTTAATTTTTCCGGGAGAAAATTTTTCTTAAAAAGCAAAGTAAAACATAAAAATATGTCAGTCTTTCGAAAGATAGCAACAACAAAAAATGTAAACAAAAAAATTGTTCAAGAAATTTTAATTCGTTTAAACATCGACCTTATACCTATATGCCTATCAACACACTACTATTTTCCAACCGAGCAAGTCACGCCTACCCCGAAAGGGAAATGGCTTAATGCTAGAATGATAAATAGATGAACAGTGCTTAAAATGGCGGCATCCGGCTAGGTTGCCACACTGTCTCTGGACCCTCTAGGTTGTGATCGACAGCGCCCTCAACGGTTGAAAACAACCCCGCTGAGTGGGGATAGAACGAAATTTGTATCAAGTCTAATGTAAAATTGATAGACACAATCGGTGCGTTCACACTTCTCGGTTGTATTCCAGCTAATGGCATTGCTGACAACGAAAGTGCTAGTGGTATTCATCAATATTTCATACTCTTTCATCGGCATACCAAATGACAGAATTTAAAACGAGTTTTGCGATTGTAAGTCTTTGATATCCGCATGTTATGTCCTACCGCGTGTCCTTTCTTTCGATTTTCCTCGATTACGAAGCTCGCTCTATTCCGTTTATCCATCCTCTTTTACATCCACGCCTATATAGCTTATGGTGCAAAGACTGCGACACTTTCTACATAGAAATAGTCGCGAATATGTGATCAATGGGTGCATTCTGAAAAATGCGATAAATCCACCCACCTTTTGTACAGTGAACACTGACGTCGAACGCCACGAATTTCTTTCGTGGCGTTCGAACAGGAAAAAGGACGAACTGAGATTTAAATGAAATGTTCATCTACTGTATCGTTGGAGATATTAAAAAGAATATAGACTCGGTAAAACGCTAATGGACAAAGTAAGTAATGAGAGGATTCTCAAAGAATGTGGTGTAAAGAAAACACTGTTTGACAAGAAAGAAAGAAATTTGTTGAGATGGTATCGACATGTTGAGAGAGAGAGAATGAAGGGAAAACGATCGACGAAACATGTATATTTTTTAGGTAAGATGAATGTAAAGTGAATCAGCGATCCGCTGGTACTCTGGCCCCCAAGAGCGATATCTGATAGATACAGGGCCGACCTGCCGTTCAGACAGTACTTTTCTGGTCCTAGGACCAGAGAATCTGCAGAACGACATAACCCCATAACGCCCACAACTTACCATTGTCGGTTGCCAAATACAAATAATTATTAAATACAAGAAAAATATCATTTTCTTTTAAATTAGCACAAATATAGACTCTAGAAGCTAGGAACACGACTCCTCACTTAGGGGTCGATCTCCATGCAACCGGAGTTATGCCACTCGTCGCCTCTTTCCCACAACACCAGAAGGACACCAAAAACGGCCCAGTGTTTCTCTACATCCACTTCATTTATCCAGTGTTTACTTTGCTTAGAATAATCTCACAGACAAAACATTAATTCCTTGGACTCACAACACTATTGACACTTTTTTTCTAATTATGCAACTGTTTTACTACTAAACTAATGGTCTTAAGCGTCCGTTCACTTAAGAAAATAGGATTGAAAACAAGCTTGTCTTAGAAAGTGATCAAGTACGAATAAAATATGTTCAGAAAGATTGTTGAAAACCGGTTAAAAAGCTTATTTTTCGCGCCGATTAATCTTCAATTGAAGTTATTTTGATAAATAGGGGCCGAGAAAGCATGTGAGAAACACCGTCCTATTTTCCGTTTTTGACAACTTTTCTATTCTCTATTTCCACCCTCTGCATTCTTTAGGAAAGTGAATGGGAAAAAATGGATACTTTACTAAGTTAAAGTTTGACACCTCCACTTTAAAATGAGATCAAAAACATAATAAAGTATTTTGTACTACAAGTGTGAAAAATAGGCAGTTCCACACGAGTTTGAAAATTGCTGTATGAGTCGGAGGCGAATCTGTGGCGAGTTGGAAGAGTGCCGTAAACGAGCCGAACACTGTAAAAGCTATGGTTCCATTTTATTTAAGCATCATTTTTTTAGCGTCCTGTTATAAGACCAAATCGTCTGTTTTTGAAGCCACCGTTCGTGCTATTTTACTTTGCTTACTTCAGATTGAAAAGTGGTACGTACTAACGATCTGAAATAATGCACTGGGCAATTGTTTTAATTTCTTGCAACTTCATGCTTAAGAGAAACAGAAAACATTTGAAACGGAAAAATTTAATTCTCACTTTGGTCCTGTTTAGATCCAAAAGAGTTGTACTAAAACGTCATTTAGTGGCATTAGAATAGAGCCACTCGAGACTATATTTTTGGATGACTGTTTCAATACCGAAAACTAGCCTTGAAATTATACTTTTTTTTTACAGTGAAGACGAGTCGGCAATGATCTGAAGATGAGTCTATGGAAAGTACTTTTAGCTTCACAAGAGTTACAACTACATACTTTCAGAACCTGTTCAATACGATATATTTTGTAACAAATGTAGAGAATTTTTGATTTGAGAAACAATAAAAACCAGAAAATGCTGAAAAATTTGTAATATCAAGCTTTTTGGAAGAAATCCAAACATTTCCGGAAATGTGAGGAAAGTTGAGAAATAATCGGAAATTTCAGATATCCAAAAATTTGTGGAAATCTTTGATAATTTATGGTAACTCGTCGGTAATTTATGGTAATTTATCAGTAATTTATGATAACTTATCACTTGGAGTTGGTCCATTCACCACTCAAAATCAGTCTGTCAAGCGTCAACTCATAATAAAATGAGATTATGATTCCGGCAGCCCTGGACAGAAATTTTGTATTGAAATGCGCCAGCGCAACAGCTAGAAAAATTAATCTTGCTCAAAGAGCGTAAGCGCACCAGCTAGGAGAAGTCTTTTTATAACTGCTTTATACCACGGTGTGGGAATTTTACTAGTTCTCCAATTATCGCAAAAAAAACATGGAAACGTGCCCAAGACTGCTGCATTTGTTGTGATAATTAGAAAATCAGTAAATATTTTATTACTCTTTAGACAGAGGATATATTCTATGGGGTAGTGTTAACCAAAATTACAATGTTGAACAAAAAATGGGCAGTATTAAACATCAATTTCGGGCAGTATTAAGTATATTTAAAAATAAAAGATAATATCAACCAATAGTATGTATTAGATAAATGATATATATATATATATATATATATATATATATAATAATAATAAACATTGATTAAGTGAAATGTACATTAATATAAATATATTCAATTATAAAAATATAAATAATGTCATATTTAAATTATACAGTCTCGAATTTAAAGCCTTAATTGTTGAGTAAGTTTGAGTTTAAAGTATTCAAAATGAATGTTCGTGAAGTTCAACTTGTAGCTTTAAAGTTTATCTTGATTGTGCAAAAAATATTTGACGATAAATAACAACTATATATACTCTATATTCCTGAAAAAAGTAAAGTTATTATTTGAGTCATTTGGTGTCTTGATAGACTTTTCTCGAAACTTCATGCAACTTTTTCTAATTTTAAGCGACTTTTTTTTAAGCATTTTAGTAGATCCGAGTCCTGTACTAATGATCAATCTACGATTTTTATTCTATTTTCTTCAAGGACCTTAAACACTTCCTGTCATGGATTTTTAAATTCAATTTTTGAAAGAAAATACATTTTTTTATGAAATTACTCTATTTTCAAACTTCAGTTACGAAACTTTTACTTTCTTTTCTGTTAATAATTTTTTTACTAATTAATTAACTAATAGCTCCATGTTTCTATTCAAGTACTTTTCTTTTATCAAACTAAATTTTTATTTATTTTTGTTGCAGGTGAGTGCAATGTGCATATTTTCTTTTAAAGAAAGTTGCTGTGAGCATAAGAAAACTTTATAAAATCACTCAAAGGCAGGTCGCTTCGCTATATTTCTCATAGAAAAAGTTCACGTGTTATAGATAAATAATTAAATTCTGACAAGTCCCGGAATTCCATGGTGCCCCCAAGAACCCCAAAAATATACCTCTTGGTAAATATATTTTGCAAAATAAATTTTTTTTTGCATAAATAGCAATCCAGTAGGACTACACTTTGCCGAAGTTTGATTCTAATCAGAGTGTTTTGGTTTTTTAGATGGTGTCAGTTTAGATATAATTTTCCTTATGTACTGTCAAATTTGTATTGAAGGTCACAAAGTCCAAATTGCTCTGCCAGTTTTGATTGTTTTACTTTGATTAAAAATATCCGTTTATCGATTATCCGAGATTTTAACTAAACTTCCGAGCTTTCAATATGCAATCAATCTCTTTGCAAAACTAGAGAAGAATCTATTTTCCTATCATTGAAAATGCATCAAAGCCGACAAAGCGTTTCTCTAAAGTGGACAACAAAAACTTTGTCACAAGCGTGGCTTGGTATTGGTTTATCATAACAGGATTGTTAAACCTTTCAACGTGAAAGCTCTGGCCAGAAAAGTTTCGGTAGCACCGAAATCCCCCTGGAACGTAAAATTTCATTTATCTTTCGACGAAAATTCACTACAAACTTTTTCGTTACACTATTGTATCAGATGAAAAATGAACTGAAACGTATATAGACTGTTTCCCAAAATTTAGTTTTTAACTAGTTACAATTCATTTTATTTGTATTGTCAAACTAATAAGTTTACACGACCGTCGGAAATTGTTTGTAGGACCAGCCCAAGTTCTATTAAAAATCACTGCTGACTGAAACGTGATTACCACACGGTCTTTGATGTCTTATATTTAATTTAAGCAAATAAAACATTTAAAATCTTCAGAGGTTCTTACACACTGATTTATATACACTTATACACAGTATTGATATACACTGAATTTTTAATCCGAATGAATCCGAGTTCTGATTGAATTGGATTCATTTGGATTGAAAATTGTTTTAGGTCAATCCGAGTTCGGATTCATTCGGATTGATTTGATTAATTTTTGACCGTCTTGGATCGAACGAAATATAGAAATTTTTCGGATTGGTTTGAATTAACTCGGATTGGTTCGGATACAGATTCCGGGATGATTCGAATGACTTCGGAAGGAATTCCTATCCGATGCTTTTCGCCAGGGGACGGTGTCCACTCAAAACCTACTGAGCACGTATTTTTAAGAATAAATAATAAAATGTTGATTTTTTAACCTGAAGATATTCAAAGAAAGAAGCCTAAGCTTTTCTTTCAGCAAAAAAAATCAAAAAATAATCCTTAATTTGAAAAAAGTTGAATTCGTTTTTCACCCGCATTTAGTTTCAGGGCCTCAAAAATTAAGCTAAAAACGTTGAAAATGATATGCTTTCTAATTAAAATCTTTCAAAATTATCGAGTGAGAACTTGAATCTTTAAGAATTGCACAATTCCAAACTGCATTTAAAAATTGAAGCATCCTTAAATTAGGAGCTTGAAACTAATTCGTTTAAAATGATTAATTTTCAAATTGTGCATCATGATTTTTAAAATTCAATCATTTGAATCTAATGTGCAAAATTAATAGCTTGAAAATCAAGAAGCTTCAATGTGGACTGAATGAATGACTCGTAGATTATTATACATAATAATATAATACTTCTTTGAAAACCATATTTTTATTCAGTTTTCATCAACAAGTTCCCCTTTCATATTTTTCGAACAAACAAAGCACTTTCAATATGAGATACAAGAAAACTGAGCCAGAGTTAGTAAATACTATAATTCTAGTCACGCAGATAAGCAAAACACGAAAAGGAAATGAAGAAAAGTTTACTAGTGCTAGACATGGTTGTTAAATTGAAAAAGTCACTTATTATTATTGTTTTGTAAGGCTGGTCAACTTGAATCCCGTAGCTCTGCAGATAAAAAACTATTGTACTATGCCTTTTTATTTTAAAACCTCGATGAAAGAGAGGTCTACTCACAGAGCATCCTCGTTGCTAAAGTATCATCTAAGTCCTTTAGCATGACGCGTATACCGCAAGACGACTTCACGTCACTTGTGAAAATATTTCTTTACTAAGATGGGGTTAGAATTACTGTATGAATTTAATCACAACCAGTGATAACCCGCGGCTGCATTTGGCTTTATTAGAAGTACTCGAATTTGCCTGGACGTTTGACTAGGGGAGAGGAAAACTGCGGAAAACCACCTCCCGAGTTCAGACGGTTTTTCTACAGTCCAGTTTGAAGGTAAAAATTTGACCCCACCCATCCAATGCACCATCCGAGTGCTATCCTTGCTGGAAATGGCTTGACATCTGGACTATTCCCGACTCGAATTTTACCCAATTATCTTCTCACAGAATATCATTTATAATTGACGAAATCTAAGCTTCATATAATTCATGATAAATATTCCATTGTGAAAATGTAAATAAAGCGATAGCTTCATTATTCTGGCATCGAATTAATGTAGCGAAGATAGATAATAATTAGAAAAAAAAAACAGGAGGAAAGAGCAAGTTGCAAAACTGTTTAGCTTTACAAAGCTCTTTCTTTTTTCGTTTACGATCTCATTTTGTAAGACCACGAATCCCATTTCTTTTCCCAATAACAATCATGGAAATCTCGTTACCTGCAGTTTGTCGTCTGTTCGTTTCTACTTGTAATAAAAACAAAAGATTGTGAACTTAATTGCTTCTGGACTCGGTTCGAGAAGGTGAGCATAATTGTTTTCCTTCATCTAGGAAATATCACTTTTTATTTTTAACATTCTTTTCCTAAAACCTCAGGGGAAGTAAATTAATTCAGAGGAAACATACACATACTTCACACACTTTCCCCCATTTCCCTCTTTTCCCCTTTTTTAAAAAGAATTCCTCTTCTTCCCCTGTTTTCGAGAAACTTCTTTTGGTTAAAACTTCTATTCGGTTGAAAATTTAATTATTTTGTTGAAAAGTCAACTATTTTATTAACAAGTCATGTTTTTTAGTTGAAAATTAAACCTTTCGGTTTAAAGTTGAACTGTTTTGTAAAAATTAATTTTATTGGTTGGAAATTTAACCATTTTGTTGAATTTTCTTTTCCAAATGAAAATTATCTATTCCGTTTTTGGCTGAAAGTGATCTTTTCCACTTGAAAATTCAACTGTTACATTATCCTTTAAAAACTCATATTTTTGGTTGAAAATTCAACTACTTGGTTGACAGCTGAATTGATGACTGTTAAAAAAAATTAATTGGTTGAGAATTGAACTATTTTGTTGATAATTCATTTCTTTGTGAAAAATTAATTTTTTGACTGAAAATGTGTCTATTCCATTTTTAGCTAAAAGAGTATCGTTTTTAATTGAAAATTCAGCTATTACATTTATCTTCGAGAATTCATCTTTTTTGGTTGAAAATTAAACTTCTTAGTAACCATTTTTTTTGGCTTGAAAATTCAAATATTTTGTTGAAAATCGGTCTGTTTTGTTTGATTTGAACTATTTGGTTAAGAATTCATTTTTTGGTTAACAATTCATTTTTTGGTTGGGAAGAATATTGTCGGGCTGGAAATTTAAATTGTTAGTAGAAAATTCGTCTTCTTTATTTGGTAACACAACTATAGTTACTTGTCAACCAAATATATTTGGCTGACAAGAAATTTTTTGGTTAAGAAGATACTGTCGAGTTGGAAATTTAACTGTTTAGAAAAAGTGCATCTTTTTAACTTGAAAATTTAACTCTTCCTCTGTTGAAAATTCGACTATTTGGTTGAAAATTAACTTTTTGGTTGAGAATTCAACTGTTTTATAGAGAATTCGTCTTTTTGGTTTGGAAATGCATCTATTTTTGTAGAATTTTATCTTTTTTTATTCGTTAAAAATGTAACTGGTTGGTTGAAAATTAGTCTGTTTTGATTGAGAATGCAAGTGTATTTTGTTGCAAATTCGTATGTTTTGGTAGAATCTTTTTCGGATGAAGTTAACTGTTTCTGATTGAAAATTCAACTCTTTAGTTGAAAGTTGAACTTTGTTAATTTTTAAGAAAAATTTTTTAAAAAGTTTTATCATTCTTCTTGAAAATTCATCTCTTTGTGGTTAAAATTTAACTACTTTGTTGAAAATTTATATATTATTTTTTATTTGAATATTCATCTATTTGGATACAAATTTAACTATTATATGGCCGAAAATTGAACTGTTTTGTTGAAAATTTATCTTTTTGTAAAGAAAATTCGTCCTTATCAAAAATTCGTCTTTTTGACTTGAAAATATAATTATTTGGTTGAAAATCTTTTTTGTTTGAATATTCGAATTTTTAATTGAATGTTCATCTTTTTGAGTGGCAAATTCAACTATTTCATTACAAATTCAACTGTTTGTTGAAAATTTGTCTGTTTTTCTTGAAAGTTCAAATATTCGACTGTAAATGCACATTGAGTCGCTCAAACCTCTCTCTGCTATCCTCTTTTCCCTCTCCTCTTTTACTTCCCTCAACCTCTCATATCATCTCGTCTCGAATTTCGCCTCGTGTATTCTTAACAAAATTCTACTAATTTATAAACTTTTAAGAATGTAAATAATGAATTATGGGAGAGTTTTGTTGTTCTGACTGGTAAATAGATTTTCATTAGAAATAAATAATTCTTAAGAAAATGTAATCAACAGAATATTATTAATAAACGCAGTTATCAATTCAGATAAATGGTATTAACATTAAAAAGAATGAACTTAAAGAGTGAAAAGTGGTCATATTTTCCAGGCTCATGGCATTCAAACGTTTAATGAGAACTTCCGAAGCTATCAAGTCCTGTTATCTCGACAGACAATAGGTCCAGTCACTCACGTGACAATTCGCGGTTGGCGCGGACCACAATGATCAACCCGTGTGATTTCACTTTCGCTCGTTTCCGCGTTCAGGCCCTTTTGTTCGTCAGACCATAAAAGAACCAAATAAACGAGCACCCAGTTTTTTTGGAGAATAAGCTGCAGAAAATCCTGACCTCTTCAGAGGTTGATACGTGGAGATTTGGAGGATGCATACATATACAGAGAATCTGGATCCCCAGGATTTCCCCGTCTTGGGAAAGGAATTCCCGAAGGAATCGCGCTGAGAGAACGTATCTTGTTCTGTCGAAAACGCGTCCGGTCAGGATTAAGGGTATTTCCTCTCAAATGGATTTCTTCCAGGGTTTTGTGGTAATGTGGTTAGAGAATCGAGAAATTGAATTTCCTAATGTAGGGTGGTAAATGTTTTGGTACTGCAACTTGTTCCTAAACGGTTTGTAATTTTTACGGATTATTTATTGAATTTATCAAAACAGGAAGAAACCATTCGAATATATTCAGGGTTATTACAGGTAAAGGAGTTCCAGAAAAACAGGGCATGAAATGGGAAACGTAACATGGAATCCTCGATAAACTGAAGTTGATTTTATAATTTGTTAAAAAATAAATTCCTTTGGGTTGAAAATTCGCGTTTTTGGATTGAAAATTTATGTATTTCGGTATATACAACTATTTTGTTGAAAATTGGCCTTTTTTGGGTGAATTCAACTGTTTTTGGTTTGATATTAAAATGCTTTTTAGTTGAAATATCAATTTTAAAATTTTTGTTTGAGAATTTATTTTTTTTTTATTGTAAATTCAACTACAAATTTGAAAGTGGAACTACTTTGCTCAAAATTATTTTTTTTTCCATGTTCGTATACCTTCGTATTGAACTTGAAACGGCCGGCCAATTTTTCTCAACAAACTTTTTCATTCGACAATTATTACTCTATAAACAGTAAAAAATTAGAACATTATCCGATCGAAAATCGATGTTTTATGAAACACAACTCGCGATTATTCGGCCGTTTGTTTAAAAAATGCTTTAAATTTGTATGGTGTATTCTCAATACATAAACGATGGCTATAAGCAACGCACTTTGTTTAGAAAAGTAATATGTTTTTTTTTGTTTAATAACAAATTAATTATGAACGAAAACCACGTTTCGTCAACTTCTGCCAGCGGGTCGGTCATCTAAAAAAATTTTAGTTGAAATAACTTATCGCGAGAAAGTTTTTCCCTAGACTTTGAGAAAGTTTTCCTGAAAATTTAAAGAAAATCGTTCGAAAATTATTGTGGAAATGGCAGCGAGGTGAAGTCAACACATGCTGCCAGAGGTTCTAATAACTATCCACTGTTGATCGCTATCCGCGATACACCGCACAAAGTAACAAAGGCCTATTGTCGGAGCGCTCCAGCGGCATCGTGTGTTGACTTCAACTCGCTGTCATTTCCACAATTTTCTACAGATTTTCTTCAAATTTCCAGGAAAACTTTCTCAAAGTCTAGTGAAAAACTTTCTCGCGATAAGTTATTTCAATTAACATTTCTTCGATTACCGTCCCACTGATCGAAGTTGGTAAAACGTGGTTTTCGTTCAAAATTAATTTGTTATCAAACAGCAATAAACATAATAATTTTTTAAAACAAAATACGTTGCTTATAATCATTGCTTATTTCTTGAAAATACACCATACAAATTTTAAGCCTTTTTATCAACAAACTGCCGAATGGTCGCGAGTTGTGTTTTATAAAACATCGAATTTCGATCGGAATTTTTTTGATGTTTTTATTGTTTATCCTGAGTAATAATTGTCGAATGGAAAGTTCAGTGAGACAAATTTATCGTCTACGTCAAGGTGAATACGAAGGTATATTTTGTTTTACGTTTCGGCCACTTTTTTTCGTCGATCGATTTTCTCGAGTGGACAATACTTCTCCGTCACCTCAATTAATCTTTCGGGTTAAAAACTCAACTATTTGGTTCAAAATTCATTTTTGGTTCGGTTGATGGTTCAACATATTAGTTAAAAACACATTTCTTGAACTGAAAATTTAACTATTCCAGATTTTGTGAAAAATTTGTCTTTTTTGATCAAAATTTAATCTTCTTGGTTGAGAATTTCTCTAGTTGGTTGAAAATTTAACCATCTTTTTCTGGTTAAAAATTAATTTCTTTGGTTAAATAATTGTCTTATTTGGTAGAAAATTCATCTTGTGGGTTGAAAATTCAACTATTTGGGCATACCAATAGACATAACAAAAAAGTAAAGAAGTTATTTATTGAGTTTGATTCCAATCAGAGCAAGAAAGTTTATTTTTTTCACCGACTATTTTCGAGTATTTTAGAAAATGATAAATGAGTAAAGATTCCACGATGTCTGAATGGACGCTAATCTAATCTAAATGTGATGGGTCAACGTTGGTCGTATAGTGGAGTTCTGTTTTTACAGGTCCAATCACGAAATGGTTAAAAACTAAAAAATTTGCAAATTCAACACGTATTGAAATTTTAAAATCTGTCTATTCAAAAGAAATGTAAATTTGAAAGAGTTCTACAATGAAAAGCCTAAATTTGTTTCAAATTCGCATAATTAAAAATGTGTCTACTTTTGGTTTGCAAAAATTGCTCTTATTTAAAAAACTGTATTTTATTTTAAATTTAAATCCTAATTAAACTTCATTTCCAATTATTAAATTTTGGATATCCCTTTCAAATACTCTAATCAATTATTCTTTATATCAGATATTTTATATAATAATCAAAAAACCTTTCCGAACGTAAGAAATTAAATCATAACTATTAATTTTCGTATCAAAGCTGAATAATTGTAATAGAAAAACTTACAATTACTTAATTCTGTTGATAGGTTGGGGGTAAAACTGCATAATATCTGCGTGCCAGGAGGCTCAAAAGCAGCTTTGAGGATTTCCCTTCATTGTGAGGAGACTTATTAATATAAATCCTATTAAACTATGAATTTTGCTTGAACTCACAGCACTACATCTAAAGCTTCTGAGATTATACTCTGTTTTATATTATTATAGCAATTTTCAGATTAGAAGGAATAAATTATCCACATTTTGAAAACTAAAACTGATAAAAATCTGTGTTATCTAGAAGAAAAATATCCGTTGTTTTCACCATTTTTTAATGTTTCTTAAGTTTATTTTAAAGAGACAATTTTACACTTCCGTGCAGAACTTTCTATGGCTCACTTAAGCTTGCAACTCTTTAAGGGTCCCTACAAATTACGTAACAGCTTTTTATGGCGAGAGGGTTTCGAGAAAGTGTTACGATCTGTTCGGGGTAATTATAATAAAAGATTGTAAAAACGTTATAAAGACTTCAATACAGGAATAACAAGGATTATTGTTTTTTTTTTCATCATTCTGTAGAAAAATGTCCACAAAAGAAAAGTTTTTTCGCAATTTTTTTTAATACTACTACCCCTAAAATTATTCAACATTTTTTTTATTTATTAAAGATTTGAGAAACTTGCATAACTTTTTTGTATTACATTTTATTAGCGTTTCTTATGATCGCAATCGTTATTCAAAATGTTAAAAACTTTTCTCTTTGAAATGAAGTGTAGAAGCATACAAAATATTCGACCATTTGAGGCATTTACTAGTGATTCAAAAATCGTAAAAAATTAAGTTCTTTCTGGACATTTTTCCACTAGATGAGACAAGTTTTCATACGTTCTAATTTTAGAGGAGAGTATAGTTCCTTGTTCCGTATTGTTTCATTTTTATTTCGTTTAAATAATTTATAAATATATGGTTATTCAGGTCTCTTAAGTAGGGAAGTAACTAAATTTTCTTGAAGTAGACGTGGCTGAAAATATTTAGAAAATTCGTTATGACTTGTTGCATGGGGGAGGGGAGGATTAAAAAAACTAAAATCTAAAAAAGTAGTCATAGCAGTAAATAGTGCAATGCCGGAGAAAATTGAAAAGTTGTTAATAATTTTGAGGGTGTTGGATACATGTTTTTTCCATAGAGTTGACCTACTACAAATATTATGTTATAGTATCGATTTAGCGCCACCCTCCAGCTGTTACGTAATTTTTTGTATGGTGCCTCTAGGATTGTACATAAATGGGTGAAGAGAGGGTCAAGGGGGTCGATGGGTGAAGATAAAACGGTGTTAAAGGAGAATAAGCAGTGCTTGGAGGGAAACATTTCAGAAGTTGCAGGGGTGACGAAGATGAAGAGGAGGAGGGTCGAGAAAAGAGAAAATTGTGAAACAATGAGTAAAAGGACCTGGACGAAGAGATGGATTAAAGAATCAAATGGTAGTATAGAGGTTTTAGGTAGAGATTGGCGAAAGAATCGGGTAGAGGAGATAAAGCGGAGATAACGCAGGATGTAGAGACACGGGATGCGGAAAGGGATTAGGATGATTAGGTAAAGTGTTGCGTAAGGGGTTAGACGATGTATATGGTTATGGGGAAGAGAGGGTCTAAGAAGTGAACGAGAGTAGAAGAAACGGTGGTAATGGAGAATAAGGAGCGCGAGGAAGGAAATATTTTAGAGAGGAGAAGCGTTACGATGACGACGAAAAGAATAATCGAGGAAAGTGGAGAATAATTGGTATAAGGACCTGGAGAAAGAGAGAGCTTAAAGGAGTGCCGTTGGTGTGAGTCAGAAGGTAGGAAGTACTGATATTAGTATATCAGTTTAAGGTGGAGAAGGTAGAAAGGAGCTGGTAGATGATAAAAATAAGGGATGTCAAGGGATATAGGAATAAAGGGATGCGTGAATGGGTAAGGGCATTTAGGTGAAGTGCTATGGAAGAGGAGAATAGGGGTTTAATTGTGTTAATGGAATGGGAGAAGTGAGGAGCTACGGCTCAGTGGGATACATTTTAGAGGAGTTGAAGATGATTTGTTGGTGGGGCTAGAGAAGGGAGAAGGTGGTATATGGTGATGAGGAAAGAAAGTCAAAAGTGGGATGATGCCTTCAAAGAAGAGAAATATTAGGTAGGGAGCGCGGGTCAGAGCGCAGTGGGAGTGGTATGTTGTAAGTGGGCCGAGAGGGGTTAAGGGGTCATAGAGAGGGTTATTCACGATCGGGGGAGGGTTATGGGGTTAGCGAAGGGGCACTAGTGATGGAGAGGAGGAACAAGAAGGTTGAGGAAAAATTGAAGACGAGAATGAGTGGTTCCCGGATATAAGGCTCTGTGGCAGGAAGGGACTGTGGGATCAAGGGGGGGGGGATATTTGGAAGAGCGTAGTGGGAGCAGAATAGGAATATTAGGTGAGAAAAAGAAGGGTATGAAATGCATTTTATTCAAACAGAGAATTAAAAAAAATGGTGTGGTACATTTACCTCAGAATAAAAAGCGAGCTTCGCGAGTCAGATAATGGCGTAAGGTTCTAGCTTTGTCACTTAAGGATTTGATTATAAAGGATAGCAGATTGCGGCAGTAATCTTAGACGGGTTTTGAATGCGCCATTGTTGTACTTACACCTGATGGGCAAAAAAGGAAACTAGGGAGATAGATTTATGGCCAAGGACAGAGTAGTCTGTTGAGGATTTGTGATATGCGTTCTTTTGTCCATTGTTATTTCGGCACACAGTATAGTAAAATATACTAAACTAGTTCTAGCGTAGCAGCGTAATCGTATAACTCTGGCCCCAGTTTCTGTACACGGCACTGCTAGCCTACTGCATCTGACGAGCATCCTGCGAAGGCAGAAAGATAACCGTAAAATGGCTATTCGCGTAATCCAGTTGCATTCAGTTTGGTATCCACCTGCGCCCCTGCAATTTTTGGTTTTAACGATCAACTTCTTTCAAAAGTAATCCAAGAGAATGGAACAATAAAACCCAATCGCCTTCCAGCCACCATTCACGGAATGGGATCAATTTTTCAAAGCGTAGAAAACAAAAGTTCTGATCCAAACAATGAGTATTTTAAATATCCCGAAAATAATTATTTTCTTGAGTGTAGGGTTGGGGTTAGCTAATGGTGAATCAATTTCGAAAAAATGGGGATTATTAATTGGGATATGTACTTTTTATATATATTTTTTATTACTCACATGTATATCCTTTTTGGTAATTTACATATAGTAAATCCAACCTTACTAAGTGTACCTAAGTCCTCACTTGCACTGGAGATCGACTGATACTAACTCTTCAACTTATCGGGATGTACCCTACTTACCCCAAATATCCCAACTCTTAATGAGCCTCCAGCTCCAGGACGAACTCGATCCTGTGGACTCCTTAAGTCCCATACCGTCTGCAGCCGGATTTTTATTAGAAGCCCTCACATTCATATTCGTCAAACCTCCCGCTCGAAAGTAATCATACGCAGTGAAAACACATAGATCAATTAATTACAAACAATGATATATATATATATTATTCGTAGGAGTAGATTCACAGCACAGAGTTTTTAAAGAATTTTAGTTTCAAACAATTTCATTTTTGAAACAGTTTCATTTTTTAACAGTTTGATTTTTTAAAGCTATTTTATTTCTTCTACAATTATATTTCTTCAACAATTTCATTTGTTCCACAAGTTTTTTGAACGATTTAGGCATTAGGAAAGACTCAGTCGCAGATTATTATTAAATAAAGCTATAAGAAATATTATTCCCATATAATGTTATTGTTTAAATTTTTTGCTAATGTTAAATAAATAATTATTTTCGCCCACCATTGTTTAGTTATTTATGGACTCTGTCCACCTTTTATAAATGAATTACTTCTCATTTATGCTAATTATTCAATTGATATTAAACTTCAAAATTATTCTTTTTTGAACGGTCAATTCTTGACTTCATATAATAAACAACTGTAGTGATTTTCAGCTAAAAGAATCAATATTTAGGGTCTAAAGACTCTAAAGTAAGCTCCTGAGAATCATCATTTTAAGACTTTTTGAGTAAAAGCCGTCATTTTTTAAGCTAAAAAATACCACTCCTAATTATTTTGTCGATTAACGCATTTCTAGGCTCGTTCTTATAACATGAATATAAAACTCTTGAACTTTAATTATTTCAATAAAATAATGTATATCTATAATTCAAGCATAAAGAAAAATAGAGTTTTTTATATCTCAAGGTCCGTAAGAAGTTTATTAACGTTGCGCAAGCTCAATCATTATTTTAAAACCTGAAATAAGCACACAAAAGTTTTTTCACTATGAAGATTCAGTTTCCTTAAAACCAAATGAACAAAAATAACAAGTTTTTTGTCGTTACAAAGATTGAAATAAAGGTAAGGCCTGATTAGAGGTCTTTGTATTTAAACGAGAAGTGCTGATTTAACTTTGCTCTACTTTTGTATGAGATTATTCACATAATAACCAAGGTAATACAAAATGTTGTTAGTCCGCTTTTAGATTTTACGATTTTTTACGTTGATGACGCAGACTTTATTTCTGTTGCGCGTATTTCAGTTTTCTGGAGATTTCGAAAAAAATTATAGCTCTAGTTGTTTGTACATTCATGAAATAAGAAATTCATTAGACTTAAGTTTGTATCCTATTTAACATTACATTATTTTGAATTCGAAGGAATTTAATACGTTGAATTTTGTTCAGAATTGATTCTCTTAAAGTTTATGTTCATTCAAATTTTAGTTTCTTTTTTGATTTCGAAATTCTTTTTAAATGGATCTTTTTTTGCAATACCTTGATATAGTTTAAGATGTGTAGAATTTTTAGCAACAAACCTAAATCGAATAATTTGATCATATCCTTGTAGAGAAGCCTATTATTCTCTTCTCATTTTTACTCTTCACGATGATTTTATATTTCAAAAAGCAGAAAAAATGTATTGCATTTGAATTTTAAGCATAGTCGTGTAATTAAATTTAAATGCTGATGATTTTCCAGCAGACAGGATGGACATACATCGAATGTCATGGACATGGTCATGTCGAGTACAATTTATGTTCCGACCCCTACGAAAATGAAATAATGCAGATTGCTTTGCGCCAGTTATCGGACTCCGGAGACCAGTTGAATTACTGGTGGTTTATTAATTCCAGTATTGGCAAATCAGTTAATGAAACTAAATGAAGTCAACTTTATTTCCTGTATTTTCTTGCCGCAAAGAAATTACAAAATTACAAAGTCATGTAGAAAGTTTTGCATATTTCACACCAAAAAAATAAACTGGGAAAATTATATATATTTTTTCCTAGTAAATGGAAAATAAACTAATTTGGCAAAAAAGTAAGAGAAGAAGATTTTTCCTTTGAATTGTGGCATGTGATTACCTATTGATAATTTGTAATTGCTTTGATACATGAAATTGTCTAAGGTTTCTCGTCTGATCATCGAATTTAAGCAATGCTTGGATCGGTTGTACTTGGATGGGAGCCGTCGTACTAATTTTTTTTTATATAATCTGAGAATTAAAGGGAATAATTCATTACATTTTCTAAAAAAATTTCGCGCATTGTTTTAAGAAAAAGGAAATTTTTTCCCGAAAATATGAATTTTTAACCAAGAAGTTAATTTGCAACCAAATATTGGAATTTTTTACTAAAATAATAGATTGATTTTTGAAATTAAAAAGATGAGCTTTCAACGAAATAGTGGAATATCCAGCTAAAAGCGATCATTTTTCAATAAAAAATGGAATAATTAAAGTGTTTACTTAATAAAATAATAATTAAATCTGCAGCCAATAAAGTGAATGTTTAACAAAGTAATTCCGGTTTCAACCAAGTTGTTGAATTTTCAGCAAAAGAAGCTGGATTATTTATGAAATATTTAATAGCTGAATTTTCAGGAAAAAACTATCAATTTTCAACCAGAAATGGAATAATTAAATTTGCAGTTTAAAAAATTTATTTAAAAAAAAAGAATTCAACAAAATACATTTTCAAACCAATAGTTGAATTCTAAACCCAAAATGATTACTTTTTAACCAAATTTGGAATAGTTAAAATAGCAGTTGAAAAAATGGATTCTTAGCCAAAAAGAAATGAATTTTCAACAAAATACATATACTTTTACATCAAAATAGTTGAATTTTCAGCTAAAAGCGATCAATTTTCAACTTAAAGTGGTATAATGAAAACGTTATTTCAACAAAATTATTTGGCAAACAAACAAAAAACCAAATGTTAACAAAATAATTAAATCTTAAACCAATAAAGTGAATGTTTAACAAAGTAATTCCAGTTTTAACCAAATATTAGAATTTCCAACAAAAATATGAACTCTATGAAAAATGTAGTAGTTAAATTTTCAGGTAAAAACTATCAATTTTCAACCAAAAATGGAATTGTTAAGTATTCAGTTGAAGAAAATTAATTTTCAAACAACAACAAAAACCACGAATTTTCAACAAAATAGTTTAATCTTCAACGAAATAGTAGAATTCTTAACCAAGAGAGATGAATTCAGGGAGAAAAATAGGAATTTTTCAAAAAAAGCTAAAGAGGAGACTAGGAGGTAAAGTCTGTATTTAGATATTTTACTTGTCAAATAAAATCACTAATTTTCATTTTTGCAAGTAAACTAGAAACTGTCTTTGTGCACGGTTTCGTTTATAGTCCTTGACACACATCCAGGGACTCCGCACGTAAACAGGCTGGGCCGCTCGTACGATTTCTGTTGGATTCTGAGGCATTACGCAACCTGATGCAACTAACGCGGTGAGAATGCGGCCTTTAGGCTGTTTGTCACGCTTGACTGAACACATCCTCCCCTTTCGGCCCAAGGCCGAAAAACCTCATCACGAAACCGTCAAGCGGTATCAATTCTCGGTACACACAAATCCAGTTTGTCAAAATCCAGGTTCCAGTGTATTTCAAAAAAGTCTTCTTCACATTCATATTTCCCATGATGTCACATTCTGCGTTAACGCTTGACTTCTGTCATTGTGAGTAGTTTTTGAACGGTCCCAGGCTTTAAAAACTTATTTTTCAACATTATTGACATATCATTTTTGGGGTTCATTTCATGGACAGAATTCTCCTCCTAAAATCAGAAATGTCAAATGCAGGAGAGAGCATACGTGTTTGGAAAAACCAAATACAGTGGAGCGATATCGTTGAAAATTTCCACAACATGTAGCAAAGCGATATCAGCGAGTTCCATTCAACCGATTCAATGATTCGCAAACAATGATAGGATCCTGTTGCACGAACCAGTAAACTCAAAACAAGTACAAGGGGTGCTGGCTAAATACAAAAACGAGACAGGTACTGGTGTGTAATTTATATAGCCTGGTCATTCACACGAAGGCGAGTCATTAGTTGGCGCTAAACTATGAAAAGCGTACCTCGGATGATTAGTTTGGAGGTGATTCTCATTAAAATAAGCTTCCTGCCTTCACCCATTCTGGCTTGAAACAGCTGTAGAGCCTCGCTGCTTCCACCATTAACGCTTCCATTAATTAGCGTTTACATGCGAACATAATCACGCTTTCGCATACAAATGCTTATATTATAACTCCAGATTAAGATCTATTCTGTACTACGTCCTGAAAATTACATTACAATCATCTTTAGATGCATACCGGCCTCGGACTTACTACATTATACTTAGAAAACGATTTGGATCAAATAATTTTCGGTTCATTGAACAAAATATTTGGTGACCCAGTTCAGTTTGTTGGTTGTTTCAACGAAATCTTTTGGCAGATAGGGTATTTGGCTGATTTAACAAAAAATGTTTGTTCAATCAAATATTTTGTTGAATAAACCAAAATTTATTTGATTTAACCAAATTTTCTTTTATAGTCAAGAAAACAGTTCTTTGGTTCGAAAAAAATTAAACTAAAGACACTATTTTCTCACAATTGTCCGCTAACGCCACTATTTCTTTACCTTTTCCTAAATAATATTTTCGAACTTCTTCGCTAATTGGCTTAAATAATATGTCCGCCACCTCAGCAAATATGTAATTTTTGACCCCCCCCCCCCCCCTATCTTACGTAATTTTCGCCCGCCTAATTCTTTTCGTTATATAATTTAGGGATGATCCACAAGTAACTTTAGACAATTGGGGGGGGGGGGGGGTGACTGGGGGAAGGGTGTTACATTTATTCTTAAGGAAAATTATATTTTTTTAATTTTTTAAAATTAAATTTTTAAATTTATTTTTATTTTTAAAATTATGAATTTTATGAATTTTAAAAATTATGAATTTTTAAAATTATGAAAGCAAATTAATTTTCATCAAAATAGTAGATTTTTCAAGCGAAAACGTTGCATTTTTACAATTTAGTTCAACTTTCATCCAAGGAGTTGAATTTTCAACTTAGAAAGATAAATTTTCAACAAAAATTGTAATATTATCTCGCATTACGCGCTTAGTCTTTGTATTTCCCCCACATTTATGCACAGACCTTGCAAATTAAAGGTCAAAGCATCGATAACTGTAATTTAGTAATTGTGAATTCTCTTTTGTCAAAGCTCCTTCAAAATAAAGTAAAAATTTTATTTATCATGATAACTTTAATATTTGTTTCTTATTTTGCATTAAATTTTACCCTCAACTACCCTGAAAAATGTGTCATTACAATAAATCTATATTATTAGAATTCACAATATGCATTGGTATTGAAACAAACGTATTTGCATTGTATTGTTTTTATGATTAAAAAAAGTGCGCATCCTATATAAAAAAAATTGTTATTCAACATTTTATTTCAATTTGTGTCGTTTTTCCATATATTCAATTTGTTTATTTTTTATGTTATTTTTTACTATTTGAACCAAAAATACGCATCTTAGCGTATAGTGGTTCTAAGTAAATTTTTATAACAAATTTTTAGATTCTAAAAAGCAAAAATTTATTATTTGGACTTTTTTGGATGCCGCATAGTTGCACGGAAATTGAAGTTTTTATTTTCAAAAAAGCATTATCGAGATTAAAACAAAAATTAGTCAAGCGCGCCTACAAAAAAGGTTTCAAGTAGCATATCAAGATGTAATTAAGTAATTAAAACCTCCCCGTCACATAATTTCCCTCCCCTCAATTGCCCTTGCTTCGCCTACTCCCTTTCTCCTCATTCCCACTTACTTCCCCTACTAAGCCTCTCATAATTTCCCCTCGCTTCCCCTACTTCCCCTCGTTTCCACTCACTTTTCTTTCCCTGATTTCCACGCAATACCCCTACTTCCCCTTCCTTCATTTTGCCCCTCGTATTCCCACTTCCCCTCACCTCATTTCCCCCATATTTCCCATCACTTCTCCTACTTCCCTACTCTCCCTTAATTATTTTCCCTCACTTTCTCTACTTACCGTCCCCTCATTTCCCCTCCTAAAAAAAATACGACAGACGGGCGAACTTCTGACCGAAACTATATGAATTTTTCTCCTGGGGCTACGAAATCCTAAAAACTAATGGGTCCGCGTGGAGAGCTTTACTTGGTGGGTGTGATTAGAGTAAAGAGTATGGATCTTACTGTGTGATCATCAGCAAGCTTGCTAATTTATGTGTTGAAGGTTTTGTTTTAAAATTTAAACGTTTAAAAGACCCTGCATTCAATTTAGTTCTCTAAATCTAGACTTTCTATAAGTAAAATCGTGTTTATCAGAAAATAACAAATAAGAAACTTTTTCCCTTTCGTCGCATAACTTAGTTTCTAACTTCAAGATTCACGTGGGAATCTGAAAATCGGATTTGAAACTTATTGCAATATTTTACAGCTTTCTGAAGTCAATATTCTTCTCAAATCTTTTGAATTAGTTTCGAAAGATATTGGAAATCAAGAAGTCTAATAAATTCTGAATTTTCCTGAATTTTTACTTCTGTAACACGGAAAAAAGTGGATCGTTAGAAGAAATCTCTAAACCAGTAGTTCTAACTATTTTAAATTGAAACGCAGCTTTTCGTTGATGAATTTGGTTAAAATTACTATTTTTTGTTCAGGTATGTTAAATTGACTTTTTAAAAGAGTAGAATGAACAATTTCAAATAGTAGGATGCACTGCACCACTTGGTAACCATCTATACTCAGTGAGAAGAAGTAACTATTTCGTGTAGTAAGCCTTCCTTCTGTGAAGAGTATTTTTACCGATTTCGCATTGTAACGCGTATATGTATATATGCACTGCACGCATTCTATACACAACACAAATGATGTAAAATGTCGATCGATTTGAAAAGGAAAAAATTATTTTATATATGATGACTGCACTTAATTAACGATTATTCTTATACAATTGCAAGCACACAGCCTTACACATATGATCGCATGCTTAAACGCTTTGAAAAATCGCCCCCGCTGGGGAATCGAACCCCACCTAACTACCTAAAACCTGTCCTAAAACCTAAATATAGCGAACGCCTTAGTCAAGTGAGCTACGGAACCGCTTAGATTTTTCTGACTAAAATTACAATTTTTAAAAAGTACATTTTTTGTATTTTTGAAAATCAAGACTTAAAAAAACGTTTTTGAATTAAGTCTTTGGAATTTTTTCATTTTACTTTATTATCATCTCACTTTATTTAAAATGCAACATTTATTTACATAACTGATATATGTATAAATAAAAAGTAGCTTAAACATCGTAATAATATATCAAATGTAAAATTGAAATCCCTATTTTAAGATGAGACAAACATTGAATAGTGATTCAAATTTAAATTTTATTGCAAAAATAAAATTTTTCTTATGAGATATGGGTATGCTGAATTAGAATAAAAACTGTTCAATACAAAAAAAAAATCCGGTTCCGAGAAACGAATATTAAAGATCGCGATATCACAGTAGAATTGTAGATTTTATTGTTGTTAAAAATCTTTAAAAAAATGAGGAAATTTTTTTTTCAATAAATGGTATTAATTTCTGCAAATATCAATGTGAATAGGTTGAAACAATTATTACTGTTTTAAATCCGGAAATTAATTTGTACTAAAATTTTATTACAAATTATTTTTCAATTGTTGTTTCAAAAAATGATGTCGAAAACAATGCATTATTCTACTGAAAAAATTCTTCCAAATAATGTAATATTCGAAACTGGGTGGCTAAATCAAGTACGATCCCAATCATTTTTATTGTTATAAGAAATTAAAAATTACATGTTCAACTGTACTATTGCAAATAGTTATTGAAGCTACTTGTTCTTAGTAATCTTTCTTTCTACAATTTGAAGTAGTAATGCTGACTTTAGGTTTTCTATATTTTGAGATCACAATCTCATTCAGTATCAAAAACTATTTGAATTGTTTCTTGTACAATGTGAACAAGTAAACTTCAAGTTAATAATACATAAAAGTGAATCTAACTATCTACTTTTTTCCGTGAATATTTTATAAAAAGCGTTCTTCTCTTCATTTTCTACTAATCAATGGAACTCAAGATTGACGTCATCTACCTACGATAAACGCTCATATTGCAATGTTTATGCTTGAATAAATATATCCTCTGTTGTGCAAACATCGTCTCTGCAAGCAAATTATCTCAATTTATATTGGTCATCGATCGAGCTTTTATTTAGTCAGCAGTTGATGATCAATTCCCAGCCAGTGTTAAGTACTTCCATCAAATAATTATTAACTACCGCACCCTGCCTCCCAGATGGCTCGAATTTAATCCTAACTTTCTGTGTGATTGCGTTTAAAATCGATCTAAACTTGCAAACCCTAGCAAACTCTGTGACTAATTTTATAGTTTAGATATAAGCAGAATAATCCTCTGGGAAGTTTCAGTTATATTTAATGTGAAGTTTGTTTCATCAAATAACATAAACTCAGTGCATATGAATTTCCACCTCATGAGATCAAAATTAACAAGCTTATTTTAACCTACTTAGTTTTAGGAAGCTGTTATTATCATTCAAAGATGTTAACTTCCGAGTTTTTAATTTTTTCAATTAATACTAATTTTGATGTTAAAGCGATTACTTCGAACAAATAATTTTTTTAGGAATAAGAAAAAACCTGCCTTATCCCGGATTTGAACTGAGAACGCCACTATTCATGAGTGGAGCGTTAATTATACGTAAATATGTGTTAAATATGCGTAATTGATTAACACTTCACTTATGGATTGTGGCGTTCCCGGTTCAAATCCGGGCAGAGGAAAGTTTTTTCTTGTTCATCAAAAATTACTTGTTCGGAGTAATCGTTTTAACGTCGAAATTAATATCATTTGAAATTATTTTAACCTGCTAATCATACACTAAATGTATGCCAGGGTGGCCGCACGTCAGGGAAAACCTGTAAATCAGGGAAACGTCAGAGATTATGAAACAAAATTGGTAGACGTCATGGAATTTCTGTAAGAAGAATTTTATGTAACTGTCAAGAATAATAAATTTATAAATTTGAATTAAAAATTTTTTTATTGTATTTATATAAAAGATTCTATATTCAAAAATTGAGACTAACATACTCTTTCCCATATGTCCCTCTTTTCTTCTTTTTGAAAGAATTCCTTTTTTTCCTCTTTTTTAAACTATTCCTCTTTTCCCCCTTTTTTCAAGGAACCCCTCTTTTACCCTCTTCTCGTTTTTTCGCTTGGATGCGAATTGAATTAATAGAACCCATTAATAAAATTCAACTATTTTGTGGTAAAAAAATGATTTTTTGTTGGAAAGTTTGCTATTATATTGCAATTATTGGGTTGAACATTAATCTTTTTTGGTTGGACTACTTTATTAAAAATTGTTTTTTTGTTGTTCAAAATTCATCATTTTAGTTTAAAATTCATCTCTTTGTTAAACATTTATTGTTTGTCCGACTGCCGCTGATAACGCGCCATTGCATGGACGTGAAGCAGGCACATTTAATTATTTTGTTGAAAAATTCAACTGTATGTTTGCTTCAATAAAAAAAAACATTTTCTTCAATAAACATTGACATTTGGGTAATTTAAAAAACTAGTTACCTGATTCAGCCAAAATTTTTGGTTGAATCTACCAAATATTTCATCTATCAAAAGGTTTGGTTAAAATAAATGAAAATTCAATTGAATCAAACAATCATTTAATTGAATCAATCAAAACTTTGGTTGCACATATAGTAATACATTTATTTGGTTGATTCAATCAAATTTTCGTTCAATCAACCAAACTTTTTTCCGAGTTTAGCGCCAAGACTTTCGAAAGTAGAGCTTGCTGATAACAAAGTTTGAAAGTTTGTACCTTATCTCGCGAGTCTTGAAATCAGAAGCCAAGGTTCCGCATGTTGTTCAACCTGGTGTAAAGTGCATGACAAAGAGCAAGTTTACGCGTATAAGGAATCCCTCTCATCTAATATTGGTTTTGGCTGACGTTCTCCCTGTTTCAGTTGAGACTGATTCTCGAGAAACCTAAAGGATTTATAGCTCTTGGTCGCTGACTGAAAACAAGCCCTGAAGTTAGTGTATTGAAGACGAACTCCAAAGTTGGGAACATCAGTCACAGAACATTACTGAACTGTAATTACGATGTAACTGATGAGCTCGAGTTCGTCACAAAACTTGAAACAAGTCTAATCGTAAATTATACCTTGACTCTCGGGAATGGTAAACTAATTTTTCTTCCTCAATTCATTTTTGAATGACTAAAAGAACAATGAGAATTAGAACCTTCAAGAAATAAGAACGTAATTAGTATAGGGTGGTCGAAGGTAAGGGAAAACCTGAAAATCGGCATAGTGAAAGAAATTTTTTAAGATGGTTTGGGCGTGTTTAGAGAATGAAAGATAAACGACTAAAGAAACAAGTGTATCAAGGTAAAGTAAATGGCAGCGTGCTCAGAGGCAGACCGCGGAAAGAATGGTTAGAATGTGTAAATGAGACTCTAATTCAGAAAGACATAAGAAACCATAGAAACACGAGAGCTTGCATGAAAAAATGCATGGACGTGAAGGAAGCTAGAGAGGTATGCCAGGACAGAAAAGTGTGGTGACAAATATTTTATAAAAAGAGTGTCAGTGGAGTGAATGACGTCTGAAAAAAAAGAACTTGGATACTAATGGGATCGAGTGAGGAGCTTCACATGATGACTTTGTGAGGCTCTTCAATTGGGCTGATAGATAGAGAGATTGATCAGCAACCTGGGTCGGAGCAGTGTTGCGGAACGAACGTAATATTTAAGTAAATAGCACGGGAATTCTAGATCAGTCTAGAAATATATACTCCCTTCCCCCACATTACTCCCTTTTTCATGGCTCCCGTATTTTAATTTTAGTCACTTTGCAAAGATAAAGTCACCATAGTCACTTTCTGAAATGAAAATATCACTTTAGTCACTTTTCTTTCAATAAATTAACCCATGATGTAACTAGTATTAAATTCAGGTCCAAACCTATTTCTGAATTTTTCTGAATTGTTTTGAAACATTTCAGTGTATTAAAAATATTCCAAGAAACTGTAAATATATTCCAGTAATTCGAAGGGGTTTTAAAGGATTTTAGGGTATTTTTAAAACACACAAGGATTTATTAAGAGTTTTAAAAAGTTTCAAGGGATTTCAAAATATTTCAAAGATTAAAAATATTGTAGAGTATTTTAAAACATTTCAGGGCATTTCCAAGGATTTTAATTATTTTATGTGACTCCGGTGCATTAAGGCGTTTTTATGCGACAGCGTAGAGTATCGTAATGTTGTACATTACGATACAGCGGAAGATCACTCTTCACATTACACTCCGCTGTATCGTAATGTACAACATTACGATACTGTACGCTTTCAAAACAAAACTTGTAATGCACCGTCGACATATAAAATAATATATGCGCCAATGAGCATAATTCGGGACTTCACGCGAAAAACCGTAAAATCCCTTGAATTTCTCTGAAATCATTTCAAATCACTGGAAATCTTTCAAGTAATTTGAAATCTCATTTACAGTGATAGTAATTGATATATTATTGATATATTGAGTAAGAAATATAAAATATCACTTAAGAATTATGGGGGGGGGGGCTGAAATTTAAAAAATCATCTTTACTTAATAAATGGCCTTAATGTTTAGGGAAATTGAAACGTTCCATGACAGGGAACTCTGTTGCCTCTTCCGCTATCATTGCCCGTGACTATCTGTAATCGCCAGTCGCTATTTATATTGTCAGTTAGCTAACTGTATCAAATCAGCTCCTGGTGAACTATTTCCATCAGAAAGGAAAGCCCAGAGATTTTTCAATGCAAATTTTTAAGTGAGATAATAAATATCTCAGAGGGGTCGCGTGACCAGAATGCGAAACAGCCCTTGGACGTCTTCACAAAACGCACCCAGCCAATCCTGTCTTATCCCCTTGGCCTTTAGACACCATCTACTGAATTTTAATCCATTTCACTTGAATATTCAATTGTCAGCCACTTCTACTTCCTATTCCTTTTCCTATTTCTCCATCACCCTTTAAGAAATCACTTACCGGGTTCCGTGACTTTTCACAATCGAATTAGTCGATTCTTGACTTTATTAGATTCTTCGTTAGACGCTTCTTCTAAATTCAGTCAGGATCTAATTGGTTTATGTTCCTAGACTTTTAAAGTATTCTGATACTTGCTAAAATATTCGCTACTTAATCTTCTTAAATACAAAAAAGTATAGTTTTGGTTACACCCTTACTGAAGACCTTTTGTAACACTTAGATCTAGATTGAAGTCCAGTTTTCATATGTTACTAATCTTCCCGAATTTCGGGATGATGAGAACCTTCGTTTAAGTTTATGAAGAGTCATTCTAAATTCAAGAACTCATTATCAAAATTTCAGAATTGTGTCTCAAATATAAAAAAGTTTATAGAAGTCAGATAAATTATGTGTGAATCTATAAAAAGTGTGACTTAATTTAATGCCAAGCATTTTAGATAGCCTTCTTTTTTACTTTTTTTACATTTTAAGAGCTTTGACTTTGAAGTTCAATGTTCAATATGGAATATTTTCAACTTTAATATTATTCAGTTTTAAAAAACTAATTATAAATCGTTAGTTTTCTTAAAATTTAAAAATAAAAACAGTTTGGCATTGAAGGTTTGCATTTGACAATTTTTATTTTTCACTAGGTATCCTAATTTTTGAATCTCTAATTAAAAATTTCTACACTTTAAAGTAATTTGAAATTTAAAATCTAAAATCTAAAAATTTACAATTTTGAACGCTTGTTTCAAATTCTCCTGTGAGTTTTAATGGACATAATTTCAAAATCAGATATGAAAAAAATGATCAGATCATTTTTTACCTATTTTTCGATAAGATTTTGCAATGTAGATGTTGACCATGCAGATTAGGGTGGTTCAAAATTACTTTTTTACATTCTCATGCTAATGAGAAGGTTTTGGTTTTATGTAAAATTTCACTTATTCGGTTTTTATCAAATCTCCACGTTTTGAGATCCCTGAGTCAGAAAAAATGATTTTTACGTCTGTCTGGCTGTAGTATCGTATTGGCACTATAATTCTTGAAAGATTGATCAGATTAGATTGTGCTTTTATACGCCTAAAAAGAAAGAACGAGTTTGTCAACCAGCTATTTTGGATAAAAATTCAAAAAGTTAGAGCATTTTGAAAATTTTCAAAAAAAAAAAAAAAAACGGTAGTGAAAATTTTAAGCCGAACAATGCACAATATGAAAAAAGCCAAGGGGAGAAACACATTTTTCTTGAAAGTCCTCCAAGATTATCATAACGACTTTTTGAATTTTTTCAAAAAATCGAAAATTCAAATTTCGATGACACAAAAAATAAGGAAAAATTAGTTTTAAGTTATCATTTTTTTGATAGGATGCGTAGTTTTTGTTTCATTCGTGAAAAACAACATTAAAAATAAAAAATTAATTTTTGGAAAACGGCACAAGGAAAGAAAAAAAATGAATAGGCAAACTTTTTCACTCAAAGAAGATCTGAAAATGTGTCATTTATAATTTTTAAGAAGGGCTAGTAGATTTTCTTTTAATCGTAAAAAATATGAATACAAAATATTCAACGAGAAAAATTAAATTTTTGGAAAAACGACACAAGAGAAAAAAAAAATATGAACGCAGAAGTTATTGAACCAAAAAATATCTACAAATTTGTTTTAAACTCTTGTTATAAAAATGAATAAAAAATTTAATATTTCCATTTTGGAAGCAACAATAACTTTTTATTTAACAAAATTTTTCGCCTAAATTATATTTACAAATTTGCCTCAAACCACTTTACACTAGGATGCGTATTTTTAGTTTATCTCATAAAAAATAACGTTGCATATAAAAACGACACAAGTTGCAATAAAATGTATAATGCCAACTTTTTTGTATAGGATGCACACATTTTTTTAAATTATAAAAACAGAACAATGAAAATACGTATGTTTCAGTACCAATGCATATTATGAATTGAGATAATATAAATTTATTGAAACGATACATTTTTCAGAATAGCTGAGAATAAAAATTAGTGCAAAATAAGGAGCAAATATTGAAGTAATCATGAAAAATAAATTTTTTACAGTATTTCGCAAAATCTGAATAAGCAGTACCAGCTTGAGGTGCAGAAATAAATATCACATACATTCGATATAATAGTGTTGAACATAATTTTTTAAGAAAAATTTTAGAAACACAATATCATCAAGTCAATCTGTGCAAAAATTTTATTTTTGAACAAAAAGGCTCAGAAACATTATGAATCCAAAAAGCAGTTATTTTGAAAAAACATATTCGAAAAGTTCAAAATATGCAAAAAGAATTGCATAGAAAGGCCTCAAAATATGTTTCCAAACAACGTTTTGATCGGCTCGTTAGAGACAAGTATATAAGAAGATGAAAAAAGAGGGAGAGAATTGGAAAAGAGACAACCAAGCCGTCCTCACTCTCATTTCCTTTCTCTTTCTTCGTCGTTTTTATACTACTTTTGGAACCAACATGTTTCGAGATTATTTAAATCTCTTCATCAGGGTATATTTTAATAGGATACTACCAAAAATTATAATGTAGAAAAGTACAGACTTTGTACAAAATCGAGTGCGAAGCACGAGACACGTGATGAGAATATGTTCGTTAAAGCCGAAAGAGCTTTAACAGAGGAGAATTCGCAATCACCAAGTTATAGATGTCAATGCTTTGACATGGGAAAAAATCACTTTTTGGGGTTTTTGGAATAAGTTATGTGGGTTTGGGAGAACGTGGCGAGAAATTTATAGGACATAAAGTCAGTTTTTTCTGACAAAATCATAATCTGTTTGTCTTCTATTAAATTTCATACGTTTTTTATTTGTTTAAACAAATGAAAATTGTTCCATCAATTTTTTTCAATAAATTTGGCATTTTTCTCTCTTTGCTGCTAAAAATATTACAACTAGTGATTTTTGAGATTAATAAATATTATTTTTTATACTAATAAATTGTTCAAACAGTTAATCGTGATTTACTTACAGTATTTCATTGTATTATCCTAGAGAAGGTCGCCCTTTTCTTTTAATTATTAATCTAAATTACTTTTTTGTTTGTCAATCATTGAAGTTATCTATAGAAACTATAAAAAGAAATTTTATTTTACAATTTAAGGTAAAATACCTCTTAATGATTGTATTTGTCTAACAGAATTTTCTTTTTCTTTGTTCTAGGTGAGTCGAAATACATCTTAATATATAAATCTTTGTGAGTATACGAAAACTTTTTGTATTATATTTTTAAAGAGTTAATATACATAAATAGATTAAAAATTAACCAATTAGACCGCAGTCACAAATCTTATCATTCTTTCCAACACTCTTAAGGAATAAATGACCGAAAAATGGGTAGTGTCTTAAGCTACGAGGTCTGTCCCTAAAGTATCGGGCCTTGTGATATACTGGAAGTAAGAGTTAATTCTAGTAAATGGCGATATCTCCTTCAAATTTCTCCCCTTAGGAAGGCACAAGCTTCTTCCAGTGATCTTCCCACTTCTGGAAACTCTCCTTTAAAGCCACCTTTCGGAATAACTAGCGATTGTGTCTTATTTTCTCTATGTCTCGAAATCAGTTTCCTTTTAGAGGATACTTCAATTTAGAAAACAGCCAGAAATCACAGAAAGCCAGTTCAGGATGGGGGCTGCCGAAGTTGTGTTTCGCCAGAGATTGCTGCATGAGCTGCGATGAATGTGTAGGTGCCTTGTCATGTTGAAGGACCCAGTCGCCGCTTTATTCCTTGTTGTTTATTCCATATTTTGAGGTATTTTGGCCGTTGCGGGCCTGCCTGAGCGAGGGTCACTTTCCACTGAAGTTCGACCATTTTTAAATCGCCTGAACCACAATTTAATTTGAACATCACTCATAGACGCATCACTATGCACTTTCCGAATCATAACGACGGTTTCCGAAAACGAATCGCCAAGTTTTTGGCAAAATTGAACCCCTTGACTGCAGATGACGTGTCTACACGTCATGGGCTAGGTGGACCTGAACTAACCAATTCTCAATGAAATTCGTCCAGTAAAACATCCCACACATTTTGGGCCCAATCTCATATTTTTGTTCTGCACAGTCAAAGGGTTCATGCAAACTCTTTGTTCGGTGCGTTCCGTCATCCTGAAATGCGATACGTACGTGGTTAAACGTTTACGTAACTGCATATACTAGTCGACTGAAGCCCTAGTGGAAAAATCTTCTGGCGTTGATCAGTCCCAGACTAGACCGTCTAGACTCTAATCTGGCGCAGATCAGACAGTCTGGTCTGGGGCTGGCCAGACCTGTAACACTTTTGCAAAGTTTGTGGCTAGACGGTCTAGCCAGCCGCTAGTCAGCCGCTGGTCTGCCGCTATTTAGTGAGTACACGCAGAAAAAAGAACCCTATATATTACTGAAAACTTAGTTAAATCTACTGATCTTCCAAGTAAGTATATGGACAAGACGTCAGTTCAGTAAATTTTACAACTATAGGCAACTGAATATTAACTTATATTAACGCTGCAGACTATAGATTGGACGGCTCTATAAATTGTAAAAAAATGACTAAAAAATAATTAATAAATAAACAAACGGTTAATTCTGAGATATATTTTCGGATATACTTATAATTAATCGATATTTGTAAGTTACAACGCTTATAAGACAATTAAAATTTCGCACGCAACGGGGGGGATTTGAACGCATGAACCTGAGCACGCAAGTCGATTACCTTAACCACTACCCTATTACACGAGTTGCGATCTGTGAAATAATTTTGAAATGCATTTGTATCTAAGGTGGCGACTTCTGTAACGACTTTTGAATACGCTTTTATGCCATTGGGGCACACGACAAAAGTTCTCCATTTACCTCATGTATCCATACAAGTCACCTGGAACAGTCGCGGAAGGCAAAATCGTCTTGCTCCAATAAACTCTCAACTGTACACGACCTGTGAATAACATTTGCGATCCAAAACTGTGTTATTTATTATAAAGCCCCTTCATTGCTGAGTGAGAATATGGAGTAATGTGACAACTGTCACAGAAATGTCAAAAATAAATGTTTTTTAGGTGATGCAATCCATCCATTGCCGATGGCATCATGAATTCATCGGTGGTTTAAAATTGATGTAACTAAAAACAGGAACTTATTTGAATGGTGTTAGTTTTGTATTTTGTGTAAGTGTAGATACCCTAAACATTTTTCGAAAATGGTGAGAAAATTTTAAAGAAATTTTTATGTTATAATTGCTGACGAGTCCCAGATCTGGACAAGACTAGACGGTCAGGACACTAACAAAAAAAATCGATTTTGAATAGTGTTTATTTCTTATCTTGTATAATTTTAGACATCCTGGCAATTTTTCGAAAATGTTTTTAAAAATTTGGCTGATTGACACTTAGAAATTTTTACGGTATGGATTGCGGACCAGTCCCAGATCTGGGCCAGACTAGACTGTCAAGACAATAAGAAAACAAAAATTGACTTTGAATAGTGTTTATTTCTTATTTTGTATACTTTTAGACATCCTGGCAATTTTTCGTAAATGTTAAAAAAATTGGCTGATTGACACTTAGAAATTTTTACAGTATGGATTGCGGACCAGTTCCAGATCTGAGCCAGACTAGAATGTCAAGACAATAAGAAAAAAAATTGATTTTGAATAGTGTTTATTTCTTATTCTGTATAATTTTAGACATCCTGGCAATTTTTCGGAAATGTTAAAAAAAATTGGCTGATTGGCACTTAGAAATTTTTATGGTATGATATTGCGGACCAGTCCCAGATCTGGTCCAGACTAGACTGTCAAGACAATAAGAAAAAAAAATTTATTTTTAATAGTGTTTATTTCTCATTTTGTATAATTTTAGACAT
>CAKNXH010001900.1:98116-160667 GCA_932178445.1 Andricus quercusramuli | reverse complement strand
AAATTTGTGTGTTATGGATTGCTGACCAGTCCCAGATCTGGGCCAGATCAGACATCAGACTGCCAGAAGATTTTTCCACTAGGGAGATTCGGCGGTCCATGTTACTTCTTACAGGGCCTCACAGAGGTCCCCTTGAAATGGTAAATACCTATTTTTGTTAACAGCAAAACTAGGTATAAAGTTAGAGCACGAGGTCGGTTAATTTCCGGACAGACCTCGTACTTTTAACGGTATGGCTAATTCCGTTTACATGGTACTTAAGAAACTAAGTGAATTTCCCGTAAAACATTAATCATCCCTTATTTTTCTGCAATCCCGCTTAGAGTCCAATGTACGTCTATCTTTTATTGAAGAAGAAAGCGAAAGAGATACTGGTCTCGGTTACAAACAATAGCCACTGTCGCCTGTTGAAACCACAGGCCGCACATCTTCCACTTTCAGTGAACCCCAGAGGCTAAAATGTACCTTCCACCATCACCCCCATGTTTACTCTTGAACTCACACTCATTCCAACCCTTTCTCTCTTTCTCTCTTTCCCTCTGTCTTTTTTCTCCATCCCAACTCTTTTTTCTCTACTATCGCCCTGACGTAGAGTCGACCTCAACAAAGGACCAACCAACCAGAGGTGTACTCGTAGGTCGACAACAACGACACTACCGAGGAAGTCCTGGGTGGGCGGTGCGAACTACCGCACCGCTGCAGCTTACACTTTATGTCCTCCTTTGTGTCGAGAAACAATGTCGTTGGAAAAGTTATAGCTGACTGCGCCCTGATGTCTCAGTCGCGATCGGAAATATCCTTAACCCGCCTTTCGAACTTGCCTGCAACAGTATCATTCCTGCGGTCGGCATGCTCGGGTTAAAGGTTAAGACTCAAAGAAAAAAAAGGGGATTAGCAAATCATGTTGTGCAGAGGCGAAGGGGATGTTTCCCCTCTCTGGTAATCCGCTGGATCGCTGAGTTATGAGAAATGGTAATCTGCCGTAATTCAGTATAATCCTAAGTAATCTATTTGTAGCCCTAGGTCAGCCGCTTGTAATCACAGATAATCAGCTTGTAATCCCAGGTAATCTACTTGTAATCTTAGGTAATCTACTTGTAATCTTAGGTAATCTAGTTGTAATCTTAGGTAATCTACTTGTAATCGCAGGTGAATACGCTTATAATACAAAGTAATCCACTTGTAACTCAGCATTATCTAGATAATCCGCTTGTAATTCAAGTAATCCAAGTAATCTAATTGTAATGCGGAGTAATTCAATTTTAATGCGGAGCAATCCACCTGTATTCTGGCGTAATCCTCTTAAAATCTGGTTAATCCACTTGTTATCCTGTTAATACACTTGTAGTCCTGATAATCCACTTGTGATCCACTTGTAATCATATGCAATCAATTTGTAATCCAAGTTAATCCACTTCTAATACCGGGTAATGCAGTTGTAAACCAGGAAAATCCACTTGTGATTCGAAGTAATCCATGTGATCTGTTTAATCAACATCCAATTCGAAGCAATCCAAGAAATCTGAGTAATCTACTTGTCAGTCTAGGTAGTGCACTTATAATCCAAGCTAACCCACTTATAATCCCAGGTAATCCAATTTTCATTCAGGTTATCGCGTTTTAATCTTGAGTAATTCACTTGTAATTCGGAGCAATCCACTTGTAACTCGGTGTAATTCACTGATTATGCTGTTGATACACTTATAATCCTAGTTAATCCAGTTGTAATTCTATAAAATTTAATTGTAATACCAGTTAATCCACTTGCTATACCAGATAATCCGCTTGTAATTTAGGTATTCTACTCGTAATACCAGTAATCCACTTGTAATCCTCGGTAATGCACACTTATAATTCAAGTATACTTTTAATCATTTAATCCCGTTGTAATACCTGGTGATTCCTCTGTAATTCAAGTAATCCACTTGTATTCCACTTGTTTACCCAGGTGCTCCACTTATTATCTTTAATCAATCCACTTGTAATCTGTATTATCCATTTTTAATTCAAGTACACTAGAGTCCCGATCTCGTGAGTCCCGATTTCACAGATAAGGGGGTCCCAGGGGGCGAGAGAGAATCACTGCTAGGTCAGCGGAGCAACTCCACAGCAACGCAGCAGTGTATGAAAAAAGCGGGCAGTATCCCCCGCGGTTAATCGTGTCGTCTGCTTCAGTCATTTTGTCAGTTGCAAAAATTTCGCAGTACATTTGCTTCAGTGTTTAGGTTATGCGGCAAAAATGTCGAAAGAAAATAAGAGGAAACTATTATCTGTTAAAGAGACACGATCTCTTAAACGAAGTGAAATCAGGTTTAGTTTATAAACAAAAATGTAATCGTTCAATTTTCAAAATTTAGGATTGATTCTTATCCTTTTTTAGATTTGAATAAGAAATAAATTGATTTATATTTAAACTAAACCGCGGAATTATTTGTAACATTTTATCAGGTTCAAATATTAGATTTACAAAAAGCTGACATTTTCCCATGTTAAATCAATGGGAAACTTCATGGTTTTTGCGCGACCTCTAAATATCAACCAATTTTGCTTAAATTTGAAGATTTTTTTTTTTTTGGGCATTCGAACAAAACTGGGGGGTGAGAGCAGAGAAATTCTAGAAAAAAATCCATCAACTATAAATAAGAACCACACTATCACGTACATACTTAAAAATCGGTACTTTGATAAAGTTTGATTTTCGAGCTCAAGAATTGTCACGTTCATTATGATCTAAAACCAAAACGGCGAAAATACCAAGAAAATATTTTTTTTTGGGACAAAACTTTAACAGAAATGGTTCAGACGGCCCTGAATGTTTATGGTTTGGAGAGTCCCGATTTCATTTGAAGGCCATTGAGGGCACCCCCGAGACGGTGACGAGATCGGGACTCAGTGTATACTTCTAATCCACTCATAATACCTGGATGTAATTCAAGTAATCCACTTGGAATCCTGGCTAATTCGCTTGTAACCCTAGGTAATCCCCTTGTAATCCTATGCAGTCCACTTTAAGTCGACGTAATACACTTGTAATCCTAGCTAATCCACTATGAATCGAGGTAATCCACATGTAATTCAGGTAATGCAGGTGATCATAAGGAATAAGGGAACAAAACGTGATAAATCCACTTGAGTTAGTTTCTCAATATTTAAATATATATTGTAGCTTGAAATCTGTTCATAAAAATGAAATTTGAAATGGACTACTATAATCTGTCAGGCTGTTCAATAAATGAAATGCAAACAAATTTTTGTAGTTTCATACTGTTTTGAAATTATTAACAAGATGAAAATGGTTTTCACTTTTGATTCACCAAAGAGATTTCAGCTTGTGATCAGAAGTAGGAACATGTTTGGACATTCTGGAACTATTATGGTCCAAACTCAGAGCTCATATTCATTTTGAGTCCAAGTACACTGGAACCTCGATTTATGCAACTCAGCTAGTGCAACTCGTGTGCTAAGAGTGCGGCCCTGGTGCTTTTTGTCACGCTTGACTGAACGTTGCCCCTCTCTTATACCTGCGGCTACTCTCATATCAGAACTGCGAAGAACGTCAGTTCTAAGAACGCACAAAAACAATGGACTAAAATCGAGGTTCCAGTGTATCTTGAAGAATTTTGACAGATCGCAGGAGTCCAAAGCTGAAGTCGAACAGTGCCAGAACGGGCGCTTGCAATTTTCAGTTTACCTTCAACTAGTGGCTACAATTTGGCAAATTTTAGTAGGACTTTTTAATTCTCTCAAGAGTGATTTCTATAATCTTATCTTCAATTTGAACCTAAGAAATAGTTTCTTCAAATCAATTTGTTGCAAATCCAAAAATTAGGTTGAAGTCAAAACGAAGCAATAGAACCATTGCTGTAACCATTTCATTTCTCAATATTTATTATAAATTAGGTCTCCTATAATGTCCCTAAGCTTCTCTTGCCGCCTTCCGTTGCTCGTTCTTTCTTATATTTTGCATTCTGAAATTTGATCTACTAGTTTCCATAGTCCTTCATGACTCATGTACTTTGTCAAATTGTGAAGTATTTTTTTTATCTTCCATAAATTTCTTTTTCTAAAATACAATTTCTGATACATCTTCATTCTTGATAATGTTGTTTTATGTTAGGGGGTTGTTCTTTCTTGTTACGAATTGGACGTCCGTTCGACTGGTGCTGGAATTTTCTAGCTAGATTTTAACTAGGAACTGGGAAGATGATTGGAAACATCCTAAGATAGTAGCGTCTAATCTCCGGAACTTCATCTTCAATTTGAGCCAAATAAAATTGAAAAGTCTTTGACTGGTTCTTAAGTTTTAAATGAAAATGTGCAGACTTTAGCACTTTAGCGCGTTCTCTTGTACGTAGGTCTTGTACGCGTAAATCAATTCATAAATCCGTGATCCCTCAAGATTTTTTTTAATTTCTTGGGTTTCAATTAAAGATAATATTTCAGAAATTGTATTCTAATCATTTCAGAGTTTTCGGATCATTTCCTTACAACTATTCAAAGTTGCGCGCGAATGAAGACGAAATTTCATCGATTAGATTCCGATAATTCGTATAGTTCTATCCAGGAGATAAATTAATCAGGATAAATTAATCCTCTCAATTGCAATTTATTCTTAATAATTACAGTAACATTTGAATGCATAGATAAAAGTTGCAATAGTTCTATTGAATCGGGAAATGTAGTATCGTTTGTCACTTCCGAGTGTTGTAAATCATCGAAAAATAGATTTAAAGGCATCCGACGTTCTGTCTACCCTCTTGAAAATACGAGTATTCTGAAAATACTTATCCCGGAGCGAACTAAAAAAAATCCATTGCAAGAGTTGAAAAGTTGTATGGATTCGCTCCGCGGATAAGGAAAAATAGTTTCCACTCCACTTTTTCGCACGAAATATGATATTCTACCAGAATATCGTGAAATTTATGTTTAGAATAGCCCGAGGAACATTGGAAAATATTCTTAATTATTGCTGTTTTCTACTTCAGTTTTATCAAAATTATGAAAAAAATATTATGAGAGATATTTTCTTTCTAAATATACTACTAAAAAACGTGTATACTTTTAACTAAATGCATACATCATAATCTAATATAAAGCCGTGCAAGAGGAAATTGGTAAAACCGTTTTCCAAAAGTTTAAAAGCTCATAAATACAGAGTTAGCTTTTACTGTAATATGTACAAATGCACTTGCATTCAATGCTGTCAGGAATTAATATAAATATGTAGCTAGAGACCAAACTCTCTTTGCTTTAATATTTACAAATAGCTTTACCAGAGTTTTATAATGTTTTTGTTTCTAGTTTTAATAATGATCTAAAAGCGTATCAAATCAGGGAAAAATTTAGAAATATTTTTGATATTAAAAGGATTTTGAAATCATTATTTATCCTTCAATTCATTGACTTAAATATTAAAACTAATTTTTGTAATACTTACAATCTAATCTTCATAGGTTTTTTTTGGTTATAGACAAAATTCAACTTTTTAAATAAAAATAATTTAGTTGTGAAATGAATAAGAATCTATTGCGATTAAAGAATTAGAATAAAGAAGAAGATGAGAACAATCTTAAATAAAAGAGATCGATTGTCATGGCTAAACAATTTGTAATTAAAAAAGTTTCAAATCGCATATCAAAACCAAATGTCCAGAATTGTACAGTTTCAATTTTAAATCCTTTTAAACTAATCAATTTAAAATAAAAAGTTTTCTTGTTATATGACTTTCAATCAACAAGGTTAAAAAATCATTTCAGATTGAAACATTTGAAGTTAAACCATTTCAATTTTAAAACGAATTCAAAGCAAATAATTGTAAATGACTTTAAGAATGGCCTAAATGGAAAAAATTATTTCCATTTGAACCGTTCATATTTGTTACTATTTTTATTATGGTAGTCACTTTTTCTAATTTTTTCATCTTAGAATGTCACTGGCAGGCGTGGTACTTCCAATCAATTTTATATGGACCAATTTTTTTTCATAAACTTAGTGCTACTTAAATATTTAAGTGAACTATGAAAAAATTAACAAAAATTTGCTTTAAAAAGTCGTATATTGGAAACAAATTCACATAATTTGATTTTTCTTTGCGGCAGCTTGTAGTGCAATCAACGCACTTTCAAATCCATAAAGAAACTTGAATTATTGTTCTTCACTTACCAAAGTGGTGTGCATTTAAAAAAAATGAAAAGTCAATTTTCTCGAAAGGGCCACCTTTGAATTTATTCATGATTTTTTTTTATTCATAGTAATATGAGCAGGTTATCATCGGAGAATTATCCTCAGGAAAACTCAAATTTCCGAAACTTATAAACCAGAACTTTCAAACTCCCAAAATTTCAACTTCATGAAATTAGTAAATTTCTAATTAACAAAATATAAAATTTAAAATTCTTAAAAACAAAATTTTTATTCAATATATTGTATATCTCTTAGAATATTTCTTAAATATCTTGCATACTATATGATGTATAGATTTGAAATTTAAAGAGCTTTTAAAAATTGTAAACGATGTACATTATGAAATAAAACATATTTTAATTGATAAAAATATTAAATATAATTTGTTTTCGAGAATTTGAAACTTCGTTAATTTGCAATTTACGGATGTAGAGAATTGATTAATTTAGGAATATTTCAATTTCGCTGATAAACGCATTTTCGGCATTTTCATTTATTTGTTGTTAATTTGAAATTTCGGATGTTTTCATGTGTCGTAAATTCTCTGTTTCGGTATTTTCCAAAATTTGGGATTGTTCTTTATTTGGCAGCATTATGTCATTCCGATTATGAATTTTGGAAAAATTATGATAAATTTGGAAAAATTAAGGTACAAGTTTCGTAAATAAGTCACCGGAATCAGACTGCCCAATTCCACATACGAAATCGTTCTTCTAATAAAAATGTTGAATATTCATTTATTTATATAAAGATGTACTACTGTTTTCAATAAAAATTACATTATTAAATTGTAGACCCTAAAAATGGGATCTTTTAAAATAAAAAGTAGAAATGTTGTTAACTTTGCTTTTATATAAAGCAGTGCACTAAATCTGTTTTCGCAAGAGTCGAAAAAAGATAAGATTGAGTGAGCAGCATTTGACACTAAAGCCTTACATTTAATTCAGTGTACTTTCATTTCTTATTTTAATCCAACTATCAGGGGAAAGGAAGAAAAGTAGGATCAACTTTTGTCTCGTTTTCTATTCGAAAATCCTCGTGTTTCCATGATGCATTGCTTTCAGACCTGCAAAAGCGTCCAGACGAAAGTCGCTTCGCATTTGTAATTACCGAGGAAAAGTATGGGTGGTTTAGACGAGGAATGGCATACATTAGCCACCCTATTTTAACGCCCGTAGATCGCTCCTTGCGATTCCAGAATTAATTTATACTACACTCTCTGAGACGAATGGCTCAAAAGTGATGAATGGGAACCATTACTTTTCAAAGAAATCGCATTTTCATAACTTATCGTGCCCCAATCCTATTTACAAATACGTGTAAATCTTAAAGAATTCCAACTCTAGCTACCACTTCTTTCCGAAATAATATTTGAAAAGTGGTAAAAGTTACAAAATATTTCACAATTTGAACAAATAGTAAATTAAATAAAAGAAAAAATTACATAGCCTTTAACCGACGGCATTAGCTGCGAAGTGAATATCGACTCGCGAAGAGTCCAGATGTCAAGCCATTTCGAGCGCGGATAGCACTCGGATGGGTGACCATCTGTGACATACGATTTTGTCGGGTTCGAGGATGATTGTATGCATTCGATGTGTAGGGTCGTATGTCTGCCTTTAAACTCGACTGTCGATAGACCGTCTGAACTCGGGAGGTGGTTTTCTGCAGTTTTCCTCTCCCCTGGTCAAACGTCCAAGCAAATGCGAGTACTTCTAATAAAATTGGATGCAGTGACGGGTTATCACTGGTTGTGATTAAATTCATACAGTAATTCTAAGCCCATCTTAGTAGAGAAATATTTTCACAAGCCCATACCCAGTGACGTGAATTCGTCTAGTGGGATACGTGTCATGCTAAAGGACTTAGATGATACTTTAGCAACGGTGCTACAGGACTTAAATAGACCAGCATTACAAGACATACATTATTTAGTCTTTTTTTAGGAGGGGGGGGTGGGTACGTGGTATAATCTATTTCTTACGTGAGACAGCTGTTTTTTAAATATTATCATAACGTCACGATATAACAATAAATAAATAAACAAATTAAGTTTTATAACATAGCATGTATCAATAAAAGTAGCTATTTAGTTTAATAAACGAACAATATAATAATTGCTCCAGGCTTCACAGTCTATCCCATTTATTCTTGTTTGTCCACTTATATGCGAACTGCATTAATGTAACACAATAATAAAATCCAAATATTTTTTTTGGTTGAAAGATCATTCTTTTCAGTTGAAAAGTCTATTATAAAATTTCTAGTTAAGAACGCATCATTTGTGGTTCAAAATTAAATTATTTTGTTGAAAATTTAACTATTTCTTTACCAGTTTTACTGTATTGTTACAAATAATCGTTTTTTCGTTTTGAAAATTCAACAATTTGATTAAAATTTCTTTATTTATTGGTTGAAAAAATCATCTGTTTTTGTAGCATCTTTTTTCGATAAAAATTCAATGGTGCCTTGTTAAGAATTAGTCTATTTCGGTTATAAATTAACTTATTTGCTGAAAACTCCCATTTTCAGGTAGAAAATTCAACTGTTCCGTAAGAGATTCGTATTTCCGGCTCGAGAATTCAACAATTTGATAGAAAATTCAACCCTTTGGTCGAAAGATGAACTACTTCGTTAAAAATTCATTTCTTCGATTGAAGATTTAACTTCTTTGTTGAAAATCTGTTTCTTTTTTGGCTGTTAATTAATTTTTTAAACTAAAAATTAAAATATTCCATCTTTGTTTGAAAATTGATCTTTTTTAGTCGAAAATTCAACTGCTTGGTTGAAAGTTGAAAAATATATTTTTAAATTCGTCTTTTTGGCTTGAAATTTTCACAAATTGGTGGAAAATCCAATGTTACATTGATCTGTCACTTTTTTCCCTAGGGTAAAAAACTCGATTGTTGACCCACTCCAAAGGTGGTTAAAAAGATATCTTTTCCAGTTTAAAAATTCAACTATTTGGTTGAAAATTTATACCATTTGTTAAAAGTTCATCTTTTTGGCTAAAATTAATCTTCCTTGTTAAAAATTCAACGATTCGGAATATTTATCTTTTTGGTAGAAAATTAATATTTCTGGATGAAAATTCAATTATTTGGTTAAAAATGCATGTATTTTGTTGAAAATTCGTATTTTTTGGTTGAAAATTGAGCTTCTTGGAAAATTCTTTTGAAAATTGGTCTTGTTTGGATGAATTCAACGGTTTTTGCTTTAAAATGAAAGTATTTTCTTGGTTGAAGTATAAACTATTACACTTTTTGTTAAGAATTCACCTTTTTTGTTTGAAAATTCAATTACTTGGTTTAAAGCTTTGGTTTGAATCTGTTAAATCATAAGAAACAGTAAGGTGCCCCCTCTCCGAAGTTACCTTAGATTATTTTTGAATGAACCCTAAATTAATTCACGCATAAAATGTAGTCGGTAAAAGTTACGTAGTATAAGGTTTGCGGGGGGGGGGGGGGGGGTAAAAGTCACAGACCTTTACAAAGGGGGAGATTCATAATATACGAAAAAAAAACTGTACGTAAAATCTCGTGAAATCTCTTAAAACATCTGAAGTCACTTGGATTCACATAATGTCATATGAATTCAAATAAAGTCACACGAATTTACTCGAATTCTTTTAAAATCTCTTGAAGTCAGTGAAATCTTCTGAAATCATTGAAACATCCTGCAGTATCTTGAAGTCGAGTTGTCGTCTCTTCGCGTGAACTTTATATTTCAAAGTTGAATTTTTCGTGTATATAATTTGATATATAGTGAGATTAATCAGGCAAATTAAGAGCACCGGTGGGCATTTTCAAAGGTTCCTTTGAGTGTTAATCTACTTTGAACTCAGGAGATGTTAGTAGCCCGAGACGGATCAGGTTTTAGCTCTATTTCAAAGAGAAATTGATCAAGGGAAACGATATCGATGGCAAGGAAATATCGTGGAAAAAGTTACACCAAATTTTTACTGCTTTGAAAAAGTCAAGAATAAATTTGAAGGAAATATTTTCTCAAAATTCTCTTTTTCTGTAACCTTATTACCTTACAGGAAAAATACATTGCAGAAGTTGGAAATAAATTTTCAGTAAATACGCTCTTCAAATAAAACTACTACCACTCTCTTGAATTCACTACTAGAGGAAAAATTTCTACCTCGTAAATTGGAAAACTTGATTTGAAATCCCATTGCTGTTTACGAGTTACAAATTGTGAGCGCACTCACAGGACCTAAAAGTCGATTAAAAATTTTAAATTGCAAAGTTTGATGCTCTAAAGTCCTCTCATAACGCTCCTTTCGATAAAAGTTAAAAAATACGAAAAAGAAAGAAAAAAAGTGGTAATTCGAATTCCTCTTATTTGGACATCCTTAATTAAGGAAAATATTTACAAAAATATATCGATAAATGGATACGTTCGGCAATAATTTTATTCTAATTTACATATTTCCTTCAATTTTATGCCTTTTCTGAAAATTTTAATTGAAATGAAATTATCAGCAGATGGTAAATGCATCTTTACATCCACTCCTATGTAGAACAAATCGACCGCCGAAATTAGAAAACTTTATAATTCACTTTATTTTAAAAACTCCGTTATTTGTTATGAATATATCGCAAATATTTTCTTTAATTTTTATTTTACGTAGAAATGAATGCAACCGATAAATAATTTGCTATAATTTTTATTTGCCAGATCTATGAATTTACCTAATTTGCACTTGTCTTTATAACCAAAGACTTGAATTTTCAACCAGGGAGATTAATTTTCTCCCAAGAAAAAAAACGAATTCTCAAAAAAATACATAAATTTTAACCAAATAGTTATCTTTCCAGGGAAGACAATTTTCTACAAAAAAAAGTTGTCAAAAAAGGTCATCAATTTTCAACTAAATATCGTTGAATTTTCAACGAAGACAATTAATTTCTACCAACAAAAACAACGATTTTTCAATAAACTACATGAATTTTTAAACAAAAAGTTGAATGTTTAAACTAAAAAAGATGAATTTGTAACAAAAAATGAAATAGTCAAATTTTCGTTAAAAGAATGAAATTTCGTTTTAGAAAAACGAATTTTCTACAAAACATTTGAATTTTCATTCAAATAGTTCAATTTTCAATAGGATAAATTTTCAAGTAAGAAGATTAATTTTCTAAAAAAAACGAGGAATTCTCAACAAAATACATACGTTTTTAACCGTATTCATTTTAAATCAGAAAGGATGAACACATGAAGTCATAGAAGTCATAGAAGTCATAGAAGTCATAGAATCTCTCGAGGACTTGCAAAAAAAATGTTCTAAGAAGTTATGCGTATTTTAATTTTGTGCTTTGTTTTCCAAAAAAACCTGATTTTTTTCTGTAAGCCTCTATAACTTTTGACCTAATTGAGATATTCATCGTTTTCTTTTTGATTCTAATAGAGTTTATTGCCTTCGTTCGTAAGTCTCCAAAAAATTTAAAGAGGTTTAAAATTGACAAAATGGCGGCGGTTTTTCTGAAAAAAATGAAAGTCTGTTTTCTAAAAGAACCCACCCTTATACTTTTTGTCAACAATCACAGATACGAAAAAATATTAATATAAAAGTTTGCATGTCTAAAAACGTTATATTAAAAATGCCTCTTGTGCTTTTGCGACATTTTTAATCGTTTACGAGAACAATTCAAAAATTACATTTTTAGGGGAAAAAATTCTCCCGGGCTCAAAAATCGTTCAGCTCTCATGATGCTCGCAAGATACCATTCTTATATTATCAGAAATTGTAAAAAAATATTTGGAAGAATTAAAAATAGTGGGGATTTCTAGAAAATATTTTTTCATGTTTTCAAAATTTGAAGAACAGAAATATAAAAGATTTTTTGGAAAACCCCACCTTTCTGATATTTTCGCATATTTTTTTACAATTTCTGCTAATAGAAGAAAGGCATCTTATCAGATTCATGCAGCCTGAACCATTTTTGAGGCTATAGGAGGTTTTTTTTTCCTGAAAACGAAATTTTCAATTTTTCTCGTAAACGATGAAAGATATCGCCAAATAGCAAGAGGCATTTATCTTAACATTTTTTATATCTATCATAGCGAGTAAAAGTACAAAATTCGATAGTAAGAAAAAAAAATTTTCCTGGCCGCAAAAGTGATTTAGCCTGCATAAAATTTACAAAGTAAAAAAAAGACAAAGTACAAAAAAAAGACAAACAATATAAGTATGGGTTTTTTGAGAAAATCGACTTTTAATTTCTTCAGAAAAACCGCCGTAATTTTTCTAATCTTGAACCAAAAAAGTAAACGATAAATATCTCAATAAGGTTAAAAGTTATAGAGGTATAAAAAAAATTAGGGTTTTTTGAAGAACAAAGCACAAAATTAAAGTACGGAAAACTTCTTATAGATTTTCATTAAAAAATTTAATTTAAAAAAAAAGAATTTTCTACAAAACAGTTGAATTTTCTACCAAAGAAATTAATTATAACGATAATGATGAATCCCAACTAAAAAAATGAATTTTCAACGAAGTCGTTTAACTTTTTATGAAATAGTTGAATTTTCTACACAATTGTTGAATTTTCGAGCCAAAATAAGAATTTTCTACAAAACAGTTGAATTATCAACCCGAAAATGTGAATTTTCAACAAAAAGTTTATTTTCAACCGAAACATAAAAGTTTCTAACTATAGACAGTTGTATTTTGAACCAAAAAAGATTAAATTTTTACATAAAAAGATTACTTGTCAATCCAAAAAAGAAAAAAAATTATATCAAACTGTTCAATTTTCAAGTCAAAAAAGTTAATTTTCAACTTTCTAGCAATATTGTTCAATTTTCCACAAAATAATTAAATTTTGAACCAAAAGAGATGAATTCTTAACCAAAAATTTAGTAGTTGAACTTCCAACCGAAAGGAATGTACTTTCAACAAAAAATAGTTGGATTTTCTTATTGGATTCTACTCATTCAGATAATATTTAAGCTTCAAATAAGATAAAGGAGAATTTTCAGATGTACGAACTAGTTCTGAAAATGTGAGTGGATGCTCACATAAAGCAGCACGTCAAGTTTGAGGTGAAAAAAAAACAAGAAGAAAACACTTGCTCTTTCCCATCTCGATAATATAATATAATATAATATATAATATAATCCCGTGCAGAAATGTGGTCATGGCCCAAACAGGGCCCAGGCTTGGCAGAACTAGGTCCTGGCCTGGTGATCTAGCCTGGGCCAAACTCGAATAAAACGCCAAATCTGGCCAGCTGGGCCCGGTCATATTGCCAGGCTTGATCGCCCAGCTAGGCCCAGGCTTGGCCCTAGTTTATTCATTAGCCTTAGATTATATGTATAATGACTGTCAGTGACTGCAACGACTGCCAATGGCAGTCACGAGACTAGGTCAAACTGGCCCTCATAAATTTTCGTCGAACTTGTCCTTCGACTCGTCCCTAATCCTTCACGGTAAATTACAGTTTGAAAAAATGCATTGTAAATTCAAGTAGAAAAAAATCAAACCCTTCGGTGTGAACAATGAACCGCAACAAACAGTGACCATAACGACCGTAACCCTTTCCAGGATTCCTGGAAAGCAAAGAAAAAAATGACAGAAAAACTTGGTTGCAGTCATACACTTGTCGTGGCAGTCAGCACCTGCTGAAAGTGGTGGCAAGAGGAGGCTTTTACCGAATTTCTAATATCTTCTAAATCTAAATCAATCTCTAATGACAGGGGTTGCTGCTCGGTGGGTTCCTGTCACCACTACGCAGCGCGTCCTCGGGTTGCGGATAGAGGAACGGCCCGTTAGGCTGAACAGCCCCTCAGGTTAGCTGCGAATACAAGAATAAGCAGCCGCGGACAGCCGATAGGAACCAGTCGTGGGTGTGGTTCATACGCAATGGGTGGGTCCTGACAGGCCGAGGTGCAGCGTGTATCCACCTAGAAACACTGCCCGAACCAAAACTAAAAATCTTGTAAGGGAAAAATCCTGCTGCCCATTGGACACCGCAGCGATGACACTGCCCGCAAGGGATGTGCGGAATGATTCGCCTGTATAGGGCCGAAGGGGTATTGATGCCAGTAGGCGCGCTGCCTTGCAGGGGGACGTTAGGATACGAGGATGAAACTGTAATGTGTCTGACGACAAGTTGACATGGTCCTTGTCAGAGTCGGAAAGCTCCCATACTTAGACCTAGGGAGGTATGGGGGTTATCACTCCTGGGACAGTGGACTTACCTACGATCGGAATAGGATCCTAACGTGCGGATTATCTTGAAACTACCATGGCTAACTTGCAAAAACAAAAAACTACAGTTAAAGATCTAAGGGTGGGAACTCTAAACGCGCGTAGCCTAAGTACTGGCGGATTTAGCGAACTCATTAAGATAGCAAATGATTACAATACTGAATTAATAGCACTCCAGGAAACATGCTGGCCGGGCGATTTCGCGTCAATTTCTAAGGATAACTATACTTTTCACTATGGGGGAGCTAAGGAATGGAGACTGGGGACCGGTTTTCTTATTAATAAACGAATCTCGCAAGCGGTTATCGACATGCAATTCATTAACGATCGGTTATCATACATTGTACTGAAGGGTATTTTCAGCAAACAGGTATTAATCAATGTGCACTGCCCCACCGAGGACAAAGACGAAGACACTAAAGATCTCTTTTACGAAACAATCGAGCAGGTTTTTGACAAGTTCTCAGCTTTTGACGCAAAAATAGTATTGGGAGATTTCAACGCGAAAATTGGAAAAGAACCGATGTATAGGCCTACAATAGGATCAGAAAGTTTGCATGAGGTCAGTAATGATAATGGAACTAGAGTAATAAACTTTGCAGCTTCAAAGAACCTCGTTGTCAAAAGCACATATTTCAAGCATAAAAATATACATAAGGCCACCTGGAGATCACCAGATGGTAACACTCACAATCAGATTGATCACGTTCTAATTGACAGAAGACGTCATACAAACATTATCGATATAAGATCGTATAGGGGAGCGGATTTAAATTCAGACCATTTTCTCGTGATAGTAAAAATAAGATCTAGGCTCGCGATAACTAAGAAAACAAGCCGCACAGAGCCAACAGTTCGTTTCAATATAGATAAGTTCAAAACAGCAACAGAAACATTAAATTATCAAGTTGAGATTTCTAATAGCTTTGATGCTCTCCAAGAACAGAGAGACGATAACAATAATTACGAGGAGGACCCGGAAACCCTATGGAGCAATATAAAAAAGGCGGTAAAGACAGCCGCGAAACTTACGATAGGTTTAAAGAAAGTAACAAAAAGCAAACCATGGTATGACGAAGAGTGCAAACTCGGGTTTGAAAAACGTTGGAAGGCCAGACTAAGTAGTTTACAAAATAAGTGCGATCAAACACATAAGAAGTATCTCGAGATTAGTAAAAGTACAAATAGGCTCTATAGATCCAAGAAAAGGGAGTGGGAAAAGAATAAAATACTAGCAATAGAAACGCATAATAAACAGAATAACCCGCGCGAGAAGTACAGGGGAATAAATTTTATAAGGAAAGGCTTTCAAAGTAGAACGGAAGTAATGAGGGACGAAAATGGCAATCTAGTAGCCGATGCGACAGAGAGACTGAATTTATGGAAAGAATATTTCGATAAACTATTAAATGTACGCGAAGCCCCCGTTGAAGGTAATCTCGGCGAAATCCACACTGCTGATCTATTAATTGATGATCCTGCTGATGTAGAAATAGAAATGGCCATACAGAAGTTGAAAAATAACAAAGCCGCGGGCATCGATGACCTACCGGCTGAACTGATAAAAAATGGAGGCCCTTGCCTCAAAAGAAAAATTTGTAAATTAATACGCACAGTTTGGAAAACAGAACGCATTCCAGAGGAATGGAATGACTCTATTGTTATTCCTATCTTTAAAAAAGGCGATAAAATGAACTGTAACAATTATCGGGGAATTTCACTTGTGTCGTCGTGTTATAAGATCCTGTCCAATGTAATCTTAGGTAGGCTAACTCCTCTCGCCGAGGAAATCATTGGGGATTACCAGTGTGGATTCCGCCGAAACCGATCTACAAGCGATCAAATGTTCACAATTAGACAACTGCTAGAAAAAAAATGGGAATTTAATGAAGCAGTGCATCAGCTATTTATCGATTTTAAAAAAGCTTACGACTCTATTATACGCGCGCGAATGTACTGGATCCTGGAGTTCTTGGGTGTGCCAAGAAAATTGGTTAGACTTATCGAAATTTGCTTAAGCGGCAGTAGGGGAAGAGTACGCGTAAACGGAAGGTTATCTGAAGAGTTTTCGATCCGCGATGGTCTGAAACAGGGCGATGCACTTTCGTGCGTCCTTTTTAACTTAGTTTTAGAATACGTGGTTAGGCAAGTGCAGGCGAATCCGACCGGTGCTACCCTCAATGGGGTAATACAAATTCTTGGATATGCGGATGATCTCGACATACTAGGGGATGATAAAGAAACGGTAGAAAAAAATGCAGAAATCTTGATCACAAAAGCCAAAGATATTGGCTTGGAGGTTAGCGAAACGAAAACAAAATATATGACCGTCGTCAGATCTGAACAAAGTAATCAAGACGGGGATCTAACAGCCGGAAATATGAAATTCGAAAGGGTTAGCGAGTTTAAATACCTCGGGTCAATTATAACTAGCGAAAATAAGATTAAAACGGAAATCAACGGGCGATTGCACGCTGGCAATGGGTGCTATTATGCAGCAAACACACTATTAAAATCGCGATTGCTATCTAGAAACATCAAAGTAAGAATCTACAAAACAATAATAATGCCGGTCGTCATGTACGGGTGCGAAACGTGGGCGCTGACGAAAGGAGAGGAGAATAGGTTTAGAGTTTTTGAGAATAAAGTACTTAGAAAAATCTATGGTCCAAAAAGGGACGAAGAGACCGGCGAATGGAGAAAACTGCATATTGATGAGCTGCATGCTCTCTACGGGTCAGCAAATATTAATAGAGTAATGAAAGCGCGTAAACTAAGATGGGCGGGGCATGTAGCAAGAATGGGAAATGAAAGAACAGTGGCGCAAGTTTTAAGGGGGAGACCGATTGGTAAGAGACCCTTAGGCAGACCGAGAAACAGATGGGAGAAAAATGTAAGGGATGATTTAAAAGAACTAGGACATGATTACTTAAACTGGATGGAGGATGCACAGTATAGAGATGTGTGGCGGTCTCGGGTTAGTGAGGCAATGAACTTTCGAGTTCGAACTGCTAATCTATAATAATAATAATAATAATAATAATGACAGGGGTTGAACACATACGATTTCTGCAATGGTTTCCCCAATGCCTTGTTCCATTTACATCAATTGTTATATGACTCGTGCAATCCCATCTAGATTTAGATGTTCTATTGTTACACACAAGCATTCCAGAATGCCGGAAAACATGATACGTTAAAGGAAAATCAAAGCAAAGGCAATTGGAAGGTATTGCACTGAACTCGACTGAACCTTTGGAATCTTGTCCCGAGTTTCCTGTGCATGCCAGAGTAGGAGAAAATGTAATCTGATTACCAAGTCTGTTTCGAGGAAACCTAGTCGACCACATTCTAGGTGCGATATTCTCTCAGGATTAGAGAGCAATTTCTTCTAGTCGTTAAAGATTATTGCAGAACTGAAGGAAGCACAACGGCGTAACCAAGTGTCTGTGTCTGGCGCTGTCAGGGAGGTTGATGCAAATTGGTTTCGTTGGCCGGAAGAACTCGAAAACTCAAATCGATTGCTTATGGAAGCGGGAAACTCGTTTATATTTCCACTTCCATCTAGAATTTCTAGAAGGGAAAATAAGTCATTGACACGGTGCTGAGAATCGAGATTTACAAGGTTGTAACTTTGATCTCTCAGAGAGTCAATATATGGGTCATTCTAAAGATTTATTTAAATTCCCTCCAAAATTCTGCACGACATCAGCGATTTAGATTGCAATTAAAAAAAAAACATTATCCTTATTGTCTTGTAAGGCTGCTCCATCCAAGTCCAGTAGCACTGAGGTTAAAATTTTTGTGTTGAAAATTCAACCATTTTGTTGAAAAATTATCTGTTTTGTTCAAAAATTCAACTTTTTTTGTGGAATATTAATTTTGTTATAGAAAAATAATCTTTCTTGGTGGAAAATTCTATTTTCTTGGTTGGAAATGAACCTTTCGGGTTGAGAATTCATGCCTTCTAAAAAATTCGTTTTTTTGGCTGAAAATTCAACTATTTGATCAAAAATTCATCTTCGTACGTAGGAAATTCATCTTTTTGCTTAAAAATTCAACTATTCTATGACAGTTGTAACATTTGGTTACAAATTTAACTATCTGTTAAAAGGTCATCTTTTTGGGTCAAAAATTCAATTGTTTTGTTGGAGATTCATCGTTTTAGATAGAAAATCAGTGCTCTTCGATTGAAAATTCATCTTCGATGGTAGAAAAGTCATTTTTCTCAGTTAAAAATGAACTCTTTTGTTACAAATTCAACTGTTTTATAAAAAAATCGTCATTTTGGCTTGAAAATTCAACTATTTGTTTGGAAATGTAAGTGCTTTTGGTTCAAGTTTAATCTTTTTTTAATCAAAATTTGACAATTTTGTTGAAAATTCACCTTTTCGGTGGAAAATTAATCTCCTTAGATAAAAATTAGACTATTTCGTTGAAAATTAATTAATTAGGTTGAAATTTAAACTTTTTTGTTTGAAAATGCGACTATGTAGTTAAAAATTCATCTTTTTGGTTAGAATACAACTTTTTTTTAAATTCATCTTCTCAAGTCGAAAATTTGATTGTTTTGTTAAAAATCAAAAAATCTATAGAAATATTTATCTAGTGAGAAAAGTCAATTTATTAAATTTCAGTTACAGAATGCGCACTATTTCCCCTTTTTTAAAGAATTTCTATTTTCCCCCTGTTTTCAAGAACCGTTCTCTATTTTTCAATTAATAAAAACCAATAAGAAAATCCAACTATTTTTGGTTGAAAGTTAATTTTTTTCGGTTAAGAATTCAACTATTTTGTTCAAAATTCAATTATTTTGTTACAGTCATTTTTTTGGTCGAAAATTCAACTGCTTTGTGGAAAATTCGCCTTTTTGGCTTGGAAATTGAACTATTTTGTTGAAAATGCAAAAGTTCTTGTAGATTATAAATTCAATAATTTCATTACAAATTGAACTATTTTTCTGAGATTTCAATTGTTTTGTTAAAAGTTCCACTATTTTATCGAAAATTCGTCTCTTGCGTTTAAAAGGTAAACTTTTTGGTGGTCAATCCAACTTTTTGGTTAAAAATGATTTGTTTCTTGTTGAAAAGTTATCTCTTTGTTTGAAAATTTCACTATTATGTATAAAATTCGTTTTCTTTTTGTTAAAACTTAATTTTTTAAATTGAAAATTTAACTATTCCATTTTCAACTATTGGGTTTAAGATTCATCTGTTTTGTTAAAAATTAAATTATTTTGTTCAAATCAATATAGCACCTGCATTAATTTTATTTGAAAGAATTTATCCGGCTATTTTCGTGCAAAATTACCCTATTTCCCCTTTTTGGAGAGAAATTTTGGGCTGTGAAGTCTGTATATCGAAAATAGAATAAGGTTACGTAAAAGAGATCGAAAGAAGAGGGATGGGTGGTTTCACGAAGGAAAGGTTTGACATGAAAACTGGCAAGAGGTGCAATTTAAATCCAATCTCGTTATTGCCCGGAATTCTTAGCGATTGCTGGAGACTTTTCAGTACAGGTACTGTGAACTTTCTGGGTGCATTTAGATATAAGGTCCGGAAACTCTTAGCTACTTTCGGTATTGCTCTGAATTCCAGAGATGCAATTTAAATTTCCTTTGCCAGGGATGTTTATAGAGTTTCGAGAAAATCAACTCCGGATGTTGTCGAGTTTATGGAGAAAAGTTCCCGAGTTGTAGTGATTGCATTTCACGTGGGAAGAAAAGGGCTTTTAATCAGATTTTCAATTATTAGAGAGAGAAAGAGAAAGAATGGGTTACCTTTTATAATTATATTGAAATATCTATCTTCTCTACTTGATCTTAAACTGAAATAGGTTTTTATTTTACACAGGTTAGTTATTTTCATCAATATTTTTTAAATTTTAATTCCTAATAAATGAAATTTCTAGTGAAATAAACTTTAAGAAAAGGAAAAAATTAGGGATTTTGAAAAAATGCTTGCAATAGTCCGGGAATTTCTAGAAGAGGCACTTTGAATAAATGTTTAGGATAATACATTTTTAATTTTTGAATTTAAATTTGAGATTGTTTTGTTCTAAATGTTACAAGATTAAAATGCTGGTCTTTAAATATTAATGGTCAAAGAAACTAAAAAAAATGAACGCGGAAAAATTAGGGAATTTTGAGGATTAAGTTTTGTCGCCATCCTGACTCGATATTCTGGTCAGTAATTTCTTTGCCTTGTATTTCTAGTTTTTTAGAGTTGATTCCTCTCAAAGTTTATATTATTATTTAAAATTGTTATTATTTGTTTATAAACTTAACAATTTTGTGAAAAAGTTATCCTTTTTGATAGAAAATTCAACTGTTTTGTGGAAAATCCACCTCTTTTGGTTGAAAATTCAATTACAATTCTCTGATTGAATTTTGTTTTTTTTTTTGTTGTTGAAAATTAATTCTTTTAACTGAAAGTTTAACTATTCCAGTTGAAAATTAATCACTTTAATTACAAATTTATCTTATTGGTTCACCTAATTTTTTGACAACTCTTCTGTGTTTGGGTGAAGATTACTTTATTTAACTGAAATCGTAACTGTTCAACATTTGATTGATAATTGATTTTTTCTAACAGATAATTCAACTACTCAAGTAAAAGTTGAACGCCTTCATTAAAAATGTATTGTTTTGATTGAATGCTTATCTCTCACTTTGAAAATTTTAACAAGTTGGATGAACTTTTTTTCTTTCTCAACTGAAAAATATGTATTTCTTGAAAATTCGTCTTTTTAGTTGGAAAATTTAATTTCTGGGTTGAAAGTTGAACTACTTTGTTAAAAGTTAATTTTTCTTTATTCAAAGATTCATTATTTTAGTTTAAAATTCATCTGTTTGGTTGAAAATTAAACAATTTTGTTGGTAAAATTTATCTTTTGGGTAGCAAATTAATATTTGCGGGGTGAAAATTTAACTGTTTTATGGAAAATTCGTCTTTCGTTGAAAATTTGTTGCAGGTTCATAATTTTAGTTGAAAAATAAATTTTTTTAAAGTAATTCTACTACTTAAAATTTAGCGTTACCGTTCTTGGTTGAAATTATATATTTTTTTGTTGAAAAATCAACTGCTTGTTTAAAAATTCATTCTTGTTTTCAGTAGGGAATAATTATTTTTGGTTGAATATTCATTTTTGTATGTTAAAAATGTAACTATTTTATTGAAAATTTAATTATTTATACGAAAAATCAACTTTTTGTTTGAAAATGTAACTTATTCGTTGAAACTTTTTGTTAAAATATCAACTATTATATTTTTTTGTCGAGAATGCATCTTTTTGTTGAAAATTAAACTTTTAGAGTTGGAAATTCATCTTTATGGGTAGCAAATTCTAGTATTCAGTGAAAAATTCAACTATTTCGTTGACAATGTAAGTATTCTGGTAAATGTAATCTTTTTGTTGGAAAATTCAACTGTTTTATTCAAAATTCGTCTATTTGGGAAGTAATTTCGTCCTTTGGTAGAAATGTTTGAAATCAATCAATTTTGAAATTGTATTATTCTGTTTAAAAAAAAATTCTGTATTAAAAATCTCACCAGATAAAGTTGAAATTCTAGTATTTGAATATTATGGGAAACTGAGTGACTGGTTCGATATTATGCAAGGCGTGAAACAAGGATGCGTTATGTCCTCGTGGCTATTTATCATATTCATGGATAAGTGTCTAAGAACTGCCCTCTTCAACGAAAAAGGTATAGATCTCGAAACCGTCAAAGTACGTGGGTTGGCTTTCGCAGATGACAAGATTGTTATGGCAGAATCAGTCGAAGACTTGCAAAGAATGTTGACTAAACTTAACACAAGCATGAAGAACATGGACCTCAAAATTAACGTGAATAAAACGAAAGTCATGGTTTTTGAGGGAAAAAGTGAGAAAACAATATGCAACATTGTCCTAAATGATGTGAGATTAGAACAAGTTGACAAGTACGTATATCTAGGTAGTCTATTCACTAGCGACGGAAAAATAGATGGGGAATTAGATAGGCGCATAAATAAGGGTAAGCAGGTTATCGGTAGAGCAGGATCCATCCTCACGAATAAAAACATTTCAAAAAAAAGCTAAAATGGCCATACATAATTCCATATTCGTACCAACTGTACTATACGGTAGCGAGGCATGGACCTGTCAAGAAAAGGACAGGAGAAAAATCAACGCGATCGGCATGAAACCTCTGCGCATAATATGCGGAAAAACACTGATGGACAAAGTCCGAAACGAGATAATCCTCAAAGAATGTGGTACAGGAGACACGCTAGTTGACATATGGGAAAGAAATCAGTTAAGATGGTTCGGACATCTTGAAAGAATGAAAAATGAACGACTGACGAAGCAAGTATATAAAGGTAAAGTAAATGGCAGAATGCCCAGAGGTAGACCGCCGAAAGAATGGTTAGAATCTGTAAATGAGACATTGATCCAAAGAGACATAATAAGTCATAGGAACAGAAGAGCTTGCATGAAGAAATGCATGAACGTAAAGGAAGCTAGAGTAGTATGCCAGGACAGAAATGTGTGGCGACAAATAGTTTATAAGCAGAGTGACAATAGAGTGAATGATGCCTGAAACAAAGACCTTGGATACTAATGGACCCAAGTGGGGAACCATACATAACAATTTTGTGAGGCTCCTCACTTGGGATGATCGCTAGAGAGATTGATCAGCAACCTGGGTCGGAGCAGTGTTGCGGAGTGAACGTGTTATTTGAATAAATAACACGAAAACTCCAGATCAATCTAAAATATCTATACCATAACACATATACCTACATACCTATCTACCTTATACCATATAACGACCTACTTTACACCTATATACCTATCCCACTACTTTCCAACCGAGCAAGTCACGCCTACCCCGAAAGGGAAATGGCTTAATGGTATAATAATAATGGTCAGGGAAAATGAAAAATTGGTGGGGAAAAAATCAGCGAATTTTGATCATGAAGTTCTGCGGCCTCCTCTGAAGGAAAAATTAACAATTGACTGGGAGAAAATCAGGAAATGATCGGGAATTTGAAATCATTCAAGAGCAAAAAGAACCATTCATTCGTGAAAGATATAAAAGTGGCAAAGCAATAGGACCAAGAACGGGATTCTTTTTAGCTTATCTTTGTACTGAATACAGAAAATATGATAAATTTCGTTCAACTTGCACTGCCTTACGAAAGCTCCTCGGTTCCGGCGTTGAGTTTTTAAGTTCATCCGTGCGAAGGGTTGCTTGTTCTTTTTCCTCTTCTTCAACTTTTTACTTTATTTCGGTTTTTCATCCGGAACTCCGAGGAGATTAAGCGAGACCGAAAGGCTCGGCGCTTCCCATCGTGCCACGGTAAACGAGGAACGCTTCGCTTTCTTTATTTCTTAAACTCACCGCTCAAGTTAATTGCAATTAGACCGAGCCACCTCGATGAGCGAAAACCCTTTGGCGTCAAGGGTAACCACCCAATTCTTTTAGAACCCTATTTCTTATTTTATATATTTCTTAAATCAAAATTAGATTTCTTATACTATTTGACTGAAATACAAGGAAACTATTTTCTAAAAGAAAAAAGTAAATTCCATCGAGAAATTCAAAGTTTCACCTAAAGGCGGATGTTAACTTTTTTTTATATTCCGTGTTAATCTCAGAATGTCGGCAATTTTGTTTTCTTTTTACTATTTGAAAACCAAGGAAACACTGCTTTAAATAAAAAAATTTTTTTAAATAAGCTGTAGCAATTTATAAGTCACCATCGAAAAACTCGAACTTTCACCTAAAGCCGAACTTTAAAATATTCTAAAAATTGCCTTTCCGCTCCCCGGATGTCGGAAATTATGTTTTCTCCGAGAAAGCTACTATTTGATATCCAAGTGAACTGTGTTCTAAACTAAAAAATAAATTTGAAAGAAGCTTCAGCCATTTATAGACCACGTTCGGAAAATTCTAGTTTTCACCTAAAGCAGAAATTTAAATATTATTTGTCAGGGAAAATTAAAAAAAAAGTGGCTACGGAAAAGTCAAGGAATTGGGAAAATAAAGCTTTGCGGCCATCCTGTTAGATTTTAGTACCCACTCTGTATTTTCTCCCTAATATTGAATACATTTCGGTACACTTCAAAGAATCGCCAAGGTTATGGCGCTGGGATTTGACAAAAATCAATTTCCTTATCAAGGGAAAAAATCTTAATAACAAATAAATACGTATATATATTGCCTGTCATAATTTTTTGCTACTAAAATTTCCGGACCAAAAATAATTCAACTGAAATTAATTTCACTGCAGCTGAGATTCTCGATGGTGAAATAAAATCTCGCTTAAACGAACCGCAAAACTATGCGCACTTTATTTAATTTCGTGGCGAAAAGAAGCAGAAGAAGGGGAAAAGAAAAAAGGCAAGAGTGTTTCGTAGTGAATGAAATGAGCCTTTGTGGTGTAGTCAAGTCAAGAAGTCTCACAAAAGCGATTATAAGGACCAGTCCTCAGACTTTCTACCATGTTGCCGCCCTTCTTCTGTTTATGTCATTTTTATCATTTTTCTATCTTTTTTCCTAGTTCCACCTTGTTGCTGAAAAAAGCAACGCATTTTGCAATTCGTTTTCTGCTACTTTGTAATATTTTTGCTTCTCTACGTTTTCTGGGAAGCCTTGGCAAACTGTGTCATTGTTTATTTTAGTGCCCCTTGTTTTCACAAACAGAGCAATATCGTCGCGTACAAATAGTGCAGCGATCGGGAGTAGAAAGTGTCCGGTCGTTGACAATTTTACGAGCTTTTATAACGGGTGTCAAATTTCCTGACGAGCCTTTGTCAGAATAAATGATATTCGAGTATACCATTTTTCGTTTTTTTTTTAGTAAATGGCGCTGCCAGTAAAAAGTCTGTTAGAGTTGCTTTGCAAAAATGTTGTTCAGCGGAAAAAGATTTAAATGCAGCTTTTTTTTAAACAAAAATTTTTTTAAAAAATCATCTAGAATTACTAATAACACTGTGTGACAGTGATTTTGCACTTTTATGGAGACCTAGCACAAGTTTTAGATCTAGTAAAACTAAGAAAAACTGTATAGGAGAAATTTCCTATACACCCCCAAAATCTCATTTTTTTGCCAAAAAATCGTTCTTGGGAGTTTTATGAGAAAAATCACTCATAACTTCCCTAATTTTCATCCGATTTGAACATTTTTTTTCGTTTTAATGAGGAAAAACAGGCCTTTCAGACTGTATGTTTCTTATTTTGTTCAAATAAAAACTGACGAGACTGTAGTTGAAAGTATTTGCGATGTTTAGATTTTTTTTCCATTTGCCCAACTTTGACGATATGAGCTATTTTTGAATCAAATTCGAAGAGAATTGACGGAGTTGTGCGAGTTTTAAGATTTTAAGAACAAGCTTACGATTCTCTTCATCAACTTTGAAAATTTCTTTGTAAGAAATTCGATCGTCTATCCGAGGCAGCGTGATCTTGAAGTCATCTTCCACCAAATTCCATTGCTTCAATCGAGAAGCCAGCATCTCATACTGTCTTCTTGATAGACCTAAATCACGTGGAAGATCCTGAAATTCCACATTTCATATTGCATGTCTTTCACTTGAACTTGATGTACACGGAAGGTATTCTTCATCATCAGCTTTATGAGCATCAGCTTGATCATGATCATCGAGTTGGACATTCTTCAATTATTGAACTGCAGTTGAGTCAACCATATCGTTTAGGACTTCGGGTTTCGTTAAAGTCACAACATTAGCATACTTTATGCGTTTTCGTCTTTTATAATGATGACCGTATACTTCTGTTTGAAAAAATGAGCAGTCGTTCGGTTTACGGTAAGGCTGATGATGCCATATCATCAGAGAAGATAAAGAAATTCGAACTTTATGGCAACTTTTTTATTTCCATTTCTTGAACTTCGATGAACAGTCGAGACACGCGAATTCTGGTTCATACCAGCGATCAGAGGTAGTATATTGAAGTTTGAAAAAATCGTTGTAGCCATCAATCACAGCTTTATTATTTTTTAACTTCAAACGATGCTGCTGATCCACAAACAAACCACATATAAAACAAAACTTATTGCGATTATCACACCTATTTTTCTCACAAATTTAAAGTAAGCACTGAAACTTTGAATGATGGAGCGTCTCGAGAAATATCCTTTTTTTGTTAGTGAAGATTCAATGAGGACTGGGGACACCGTGATCACAAAAGGAAAACAATGGAAAATTTGTTTTGGGTATTGAATAATTCTATATATTGTACTGTTTAACGTTTATACGTGTACTGCATATAACGTGTACTGCACTGTACTGTACTAGAAAGAGTATAGACAAAACGCATAAAGTATGCTGATGTTGTGACTGTAACGAAACCCAAAGTCCTAAACGATATGGTTGACTCAACTGCAGTTCAAGAATTGAAGAATGTCCAACTCGATGGTCATCATCAAGCTGATGATCATAAAGCTGATGATGAAGAATATCTTCCGTGTACATCAAGTTCAAGTGAAAGACATGCAATATCAAATGTGGACTTTCAGGATCTTTCACGTGATTTAGGTCTATCAAGAAGACAGTATGAGGTGCTGGCTTCTCGATTGAAGCAATGGAATTTGGTGGAAGATGACTACTTCAAGATCACGCTGCCTCGGGTAAACGATCGAATTCCTTACAACGAAATTTTCAAATTTGATGAAGAGAATCGTAAGCTTGTTCTTAAAATCTTAAAACTCACACAACTCCGTCAATTCTCTTCGAATTTGATTCAAAAATAGCTCATATCGTCAAAGTTGGACAAATGGGAAAAAAATCGAAAAATCGCAAATACTTTCAACTACAGTCGCGTCAGTTTTTATTCAAACAAAATAAGAAGCTATGAGTGATTTTATGCATAAAACTTCCAAAAACAATTTTTTGGCCAAAAAATGAGATTTTGGGGGTGTATGGGAAGTTTATCCTATACAGTTTTTCTTAGTTTTACTAGATCTACAACTTGTGCTAGGTCTCCATAAAAGTGTCTCCAAATTTTTGTTTTTTGTAACACAGTGTAATAAATGTTGGTAAAGAGAGAATCACGGTAGAGGGTCTCAAAAATAGTTATAATCAGAAAATGTAGTATATTTTGATAGATGAGCGTTTTCAAGTTGTTCCAGATGATCCTACAGGGATGACAGAAAAAACTGAGAGTTCACTAAAGTTGCAGCTTAAATCAAAGTTAGTATCTTTTAGAACCTTAACTCCCGTAGAAATTATCGGAGACCCCTGAGGGTTTCTTTGGAGACACTTGAATAGAACAACATGCAGGCGCATTCTCAAACCAACCGCTTGCAAAGTGGGATTGGTAAGTTAGGGATTTACAGAATTTGTCAACCAATGGCTTAAGATAAAAAGTTTCTAGCATATGAATAATTCCTTATGTTCACAAGTTTGCAATATAACCTGAAAATAATATTTATCAAGTCATTATATTTATTCTAATTGGGATAATATTGTGTACTTCAATTATTTTTCGTACAAGTTGTGTTATTATATTAACTACATAAAATGTCGAAGTTGGCTAAGCTAAAAATGGGTTCTTTGGAAAAATTATACTATCAAAATTAAGTTTCTTCGAAGGTTCAACTGGAGTCTCAATTGGAACAATTTCATCTTTTCGGGTTCCTTTCAGCAAGAGGAGTTCTTTTTTTTTTGCAGCTCCTTAGGAACCAAAAATCGGTTCTGATAGAAATCTCCGTTTTTTCTGTGACCCTTCAAAAGTGTACTTTTAAAATTCTAGAGAGAATAAAGATTCCAAAATATTTGGGTAGTAATATTGAAAGATCAGATATCAATTTCATCCAGTAATTTCGACAATCCGTTCACATTCCAGAAAATTAGAAGTTTTCCAGCAAATTTATTAAAGGATATACAACACTTTCAAAAGTATCAGTAAAACATAATACTGCCTGTTTTAATTTAATTAAAAATGTCAAAATACCATTGAATCCTATTCTATTTTCCTTTGTAATATATAAACAGAAACCAACCATGACTTTCTTCCGTTCTAGTTCTACCCCTATACATCCCCTCCATTGACTGTAGTCGGGTGGGACTGACGTTATTACTTGACTCTCCACCTTAGAACGACTGGCTAATTATTTTAGAAATTAGAAAAGTCATTCGAAAAGTACATTTGTCGCAAAATACATTTTTCGCATTGAGTTGGCAGTTGGGCGTATACTTTAAGCAATTAACAATACAAACAATAGAGTAGCCGCGGAATTAATTCAAACTATGGTTGACAACTGGTATGCTTCTGGTAAAGGTCAAGATAACATTTCAGGCAATGAATGGATACTAGGTGTTTGGAATGCTAGAGGGTTCCATGCTTGTAAAGAAAGACAATTACAAGAAACAATGCACTAAACGAAGCTAGATATCTTATACATTCCTGAAATAAAGAAAAAGGATGTGACAACCCCTAAGAACATTCAAAAATCTAAATGCGTTCTCGAATTTTCCGCCTCGACTTCGTCTCTAGACAAGAACCAAGGAAATTGTCATCAAAATCTAAAATAACTAGTTTATTGTTTTTTTACATTCAACCAAAAAAGTTGAAAAGTTCCCGAGTTATGAATTAAATTATACAGCTGGCTTTTTATGGTCTAGCTTTGCGCACTGTGCGCGTCTGCATTTTTCAATTCGAAACGCAGGAACCCGTTACGATTTTAAAAAATTTCTTGTATTAAATTAAGGGTAAAGTTCCTTAGATTACGCTCTAATGATTTTATTTAAAAATATTTCATCGTCAACTTGCAAGAAACTTTTACTTAATCAATGGAGTATACTTAAAGTTTGGAATCTATTATGTCCACTCCAGTCTATACTGAATTGAAGAAGAATTTCTTAGTGACTTTTTTTAAGGAGCTTTTGGTTGCCAAAAGCAACAAGTCAGAAAGTATTCAGTGCCAAAGTCGACGAAAATCTTATCTCGCGCGCCAGCTTAATGAGTAGCTTCTCACTTCTCAGCTAAGACTGAGTTTCGCGTGAAATTCGTGCGAAAACTTTAGCACCCTTGGCGGTTACTGCACAAAACGACTAGACGCAGTTAACTCCTGGCTCCAAAGTTGAAAACTTTATCTTTCCACTAAAATTAATTGGTCTCCCACCAGGACGCAGTGAGCTTTGCCGTCACTGGACACAAAGGAGTTCGTGCAATAAATTTATAGAGATTTTACAGAATTTATTGCTATTTATAAGCTCTATTGCAGTTTGTAAAGTCGACTCTAGAGTATTTCATAAAGTATGGTACATTCATGGTGCCCGTAGGTCCGGAAAAGCTTGGAAATCAAGGAAGTCATGGATTTTGAAAAAAAATCTTGCTAAAGTGAGGCAATTTCTGTAAGAGGAATTTTAAATAATTGTCAAGGATAATAAATTTGAAATTTTTATCAAAAATTTTTTTATTATGTTCATAAATGATCCTGTGGAAAATTTTTTACAAGATTCATATTTTGGCCTTTCAATGTTAATGGTCAGAGAAAAATGATGAAATATTAAAAATTACGTTTTGCGGCCACCCTGATGTAACATTCTTGTTAGTAATTTATTTGCCTTATATTTCTATTTCTGATTCTTTTTTTTTATTTGCTTTCTGCTGACGATTATATTTTTAGATATAAATTTTATTATTTGTTTTAAAATTCAAGATTATTATTAAAAAGTCATCCCTTTTGGTTCTAAATTCAACTGCTTTGTTGAAAATTCGTCTATTCTAGTTGAAAATGCATCTGTTTGGTTGAGAGTTGAACTATTCTGTTAAAAAGAAACAAATTTCATTTTGAAAAGTTGAATTACTTGACTAAAAGTTTAGTTATATATGTCGAAAATTTGTTGTTTTTTTTTGGTTCAAAAATTATTTTTGTTATTGGAAATTTAATTTTCCATTTTTGGTGGGAATTTATATTTTTTAGTTGAAAATTTAACTATTTGATAAAAAATCCATGTATTATATTTTGTTGAAAATTCCTCATTTTGTTTTCAAACTTTACATGTTTTGTTAAAAATTCTGTTCTTTTTGTTGAAATATCAACTGTTACATTTTTCGTTGAGAATTCATCTCTTTATTGGAAATTTAACTATCTGGTTGAAAATGCAATCTTTTTTCGGTTGAAGTTTAATCTTTTTTTATTAAAATTTCGACCCTTATTTGGTTGAAAATTCATCTTTTTTAGGTTTAAAATTCAACTATATTTGGTTCAAAAGTCGTTTACTGTGCTGTACAGCTCAACCATTCCGTTTTAAATGCGACTAATTGGTTAAAAATAATTTTCTGTTATTGGAAATTCAACTATTTATGAAAATACAACCGTTTTTGGTTGAAGTTTAATCTTTTTTGATTGAAAATTCGACTATTTGAATGAAAATTCATCTTTTGTAGTAGAAAAGTCATCTTTTTCGGTAAAAATAAAGAAATTTGAAGGTTTGGTCTAACATTTTTTTAAATTCCGTTTATAAAAGATTATATGCTAGAAATTTTACCAAATTTATATGCTGGTATTTTAATATTAATGGCCAGGGAAAAATCAGGGAAAAGTCAGCATATTTTGAAAATATTGTTTTACGGCCACCTTTAGTATAGAAGTATTCAGAGAATATTAAAAAACAAATACAAATTTTCAAGTATTTGACACTAAGCCTGCTCAAGAGAAAAGTTACTAATTACGCTTCTTAATTTTATATGAACTTTTAATTGCATAAAATTGTAATAAAAATTAACTTAGAAAAAAACACTCTACTTCCTATGGCAAGTTTAATCTATCTTTGATAAGTTGGTTTTTTCCTGAAAATATTTTCGGAAACAAAGCGTGGGATGTGATTAAAACTTTCAAACTTTGTTAACTGAAGTTGCTGGTATCGTTTTCTTTAGTTTCATGGAGCTCAAGAACTTTTAATGGATTATTATTTAATAAGGTTCTTACAAAAACGGAATTAATTAAATTGGCATGAACTACTACGCAGACTCGCAGAGATTTGATAAATTCTGTTTCATAATTTTTGCTCGCTCGGCATATTTTAGGGATCATAGTTCGTCTCTTTCCACTTAATCCTCGTTCTTCTCCCCCCCCCTTAAATTAAAATACCCCGTAAAACACCTAAAATCCAAAATTTTGACCCAATTTTCCTTCATTTTAACGAAGTATCGATTAATTTTTCAAGAATCATAAGAAGAAATTCAACAAATTACAAAACAAGACGCTTTGAGAGAAATTCTTTTTTAATCTTTGATGATACCAGTTTCAAATAATTACTAAACAATTTATTTTCTAATTTTGTATTCAATCGAGAAACTAACCCGAAATAGAGTTAAGGAAATTCTTACGAAAATAGAGGAAAAAATTCTTTAAAATAAAATTATTGTAGGTAGGAGAGAGTGGTCTTAAGTCGGCACAGTAAGAGAATTTGTCGAAAATAGAGGGTAAAAAAGGTTTAGCGGCACTTTAATGTCTTTGGTGAGGTACCGCGGTCCTTTATCTACAATTCTATATCTTTCGGAGAAGTGTGGAGTGATTTTTGTGGTCGCAATGCAGCGCAAAGTAAATAAGTCGATTTTTGCTATTTTTCAAAATGGTGGTCCTAAGCCTGCACCCCATGGTCGTGAGTCAGCACATACTTTTTTTTGCTTTAATGTAAGGAAATGGGCAGGTTATGTAATTTTAGGAGAAAATGGACAAATTTAAACCATATACAATGAAAAAACATGTAGAATATTGTCAAACTTTACTTATAGGATGGAGAGACAAGCATCATGTAGTCAAGACACAACCAAACTAAAAAAAGCCCACAAGAGACGAATGACATGAAATTGAAACACAACAAAATAAAATACAAGAAACAACAAAATCAACAAAAGAATGTGCCGACTCAGGACCGCCTGTTTGGTGTCGACTCAGGATAATTACGATTTTTTACACATTCCATGCTATTACGCACACGGAACAAATCTGAATAGAAAATCGACGAAAGCACACAGAACACAGAAAGCAACTCACCTAATCGATTGAACTTTTCGAAATATTTACACCTGTAGCTGCTTGACAAGTATGCGAAAAAATGGAATTTCATTTGCACGAAAAATGTATACCCCGCTCACGCAGTCAAGCGAAAACTAAAGTGATAATTGACAGCATAAATTACGTCCATGTCTATCAACCTGTCATACGACAAAATGGTTAAGCCGACACGCGCGCCATTTCTGAGAAACGCGATGGTGCCGGCTTAATCCACAGTGCCGACTTAGGACCACTTTCCTCTACCATAATTAATTCATATTGAAATGCTTCAAGTTCCTTAAATTTGAAGTAAAAATATTTTATTTTCAAGAAAATAGTTGAATTTTCAACTGGGAAAGATTTTACGTCAAGAAAGAAAAAAATGTTCAACCCAGTTAAACGTTTAAGTCGAAAAGACGAATTTTCAACAAAAAAGTTCACTTTTAATCATATAATTGAATTTTCTATAAAAGTACACACATTTTTAATCCAAAAAGATTTGAATTTGAGATCAAAAAAACAGTTGAATTCATCCAAAAAGATGGGATTCCAACGAAATAGTTGATTTTCTAACCAAAAAAGATTTTGCAGTTAAGAAAAAACAAATTTTAACGAAATTATTGAATTTTTAACCAAAAAGAGAAGTTTTCAAGAAAATATGTACATTTTCAACCAAACAATTCGAATGAATTTTCTTATAAAAAATATGAATTCTCAACGAAAGAATGTTATAAACAAAAATAAGTAGAAAACTTGCTCAAAAAGGCGCTACTGTTAGAGGGCACTTTCGTTCAATATTCACGAGATGTCCATATGATATAAAAAGTTTTAATAATAAATTAAATCCCCTTCTCATCCTCTTCTTTCGCGGAAAACCCTCTTTTTACCTAAAATTTAACATCCCTGATATTTTTTCCCTCGAAGACAATAGTGTGTTTCGTGACACATACGCACAAGCGTCACACATACTATTTTTTAAAACTGGGTTTGAGAAGTTTGATTATAAAATTTAGTCGAATTGGCGTTCAGGGGCAAACCTCTGCTGGGTTTCCGGGGTGAAGACCCCGTCTAGAGGTTGGGGGGTAAAGACCTCCATGAAGAAAAAAAATACAACAAATACCAGTATTTTTTAAATAGCTGAAAAAAATCCCAGGGTTATCTTGTATTTTTGATTTGACAAAAAGTAAAGTTTATCTTTACTTTTCCGACACAAATATATTATCTCGTATATTCTTCTATCGTAATCCATGCTAACAGAAGAACTGGCCGATTTACTTCACACACGCTTCAAGCGGGCGCAAAGAACTTCGTCAATTTTTATTGTATTCTCCTTGATTTTCTCGATGATAAAAGCTTTTTGGGATGATTTACCATGAAGCTGGAGATTTAGATATCATCATTCATAATGTGATTGCAAGAAGTGGTTATTGAAAACTGTACTTTTGTCAACTCAAACGTTATTGTAAAAAGAAAATGATCGCTAACGGCTGGATTCATTTGCTGAGGTGGACAATAGGCTCGACAAGTTTCCATTTCCGGACTCAAAGAGTAGCAAACAGCCCGTAGAATCGTAGATCATACAATTCCAGCATTGACATTGGATGAATACACGAACACAAATCAGCACCCCTTCAGTTCTCTTGGGGACAGGTCATCATGAAAGGGGTCGTTCCGAATTTCCGACTACAGTCCTCAAACTGAAGCTAGTGAATTTCGCTAGAGGCTTGTTTGCTCGTCACGTGACTGTCTCTCATCCGTATGCATTTTCTGCATCAAATGGAACTTTATAACCATCTCGGACACGTCTATCCCATTTCCAAATGGAGGTCCTCTCCGTACAACTTCTGATGTTTCTATCTCCTTTGAGATATATATCCCCCAATGTCCCGGCAGTTGGAAGCGTAAACTTAATATTTCAAAAAAATTAAAGTTGTGGTAGATATTGCCAGTCCCTTCTAAAAGTAGTATCTAAAACTATAAAATTTTATGGATTCTCTATTCAGACAAACCATGTTATTGAACAAAATTCGATACATTCAGGGAAAAGTCAATTAAAATCTATCAACGCATAGAACTTGACTAAAATTCTATAGGCGCATTCCATAAAATCCTATCTAATTCAGTTAAGCAAATTACATCCGACATTACATGAATCAAATTCGATCAGCATATTTGATACAAATCCTATATAATTAAATCAAACTAATTTAATGATTCAAAACCTATGAGCACATTTGATAGAACTTTCTATGAAACTCTATCCATAGAGAAATCTCATACTTTTCTCTCAACAGATTCTCATTAAAATTCTATTTAATCTTATTGGCACAGGACTTGTTAAAAATCTTATATTCCAAAGTCTTAGAAGATGTTATCCAACTCTATCCGACGAGAAATCTTATACTATTCTATCAAGAGGTTCTCATTGAAATTCTATCAAATCTCATCCACTCCGGACTTGTATCTACTCCTACGTATCAGAATCTTGGAAATTTTCTATTTTACTTTTCGCTGCACAACATTTTGTATATACTTGGATCCAGGCATAAGGAGACCTAACCTAGACATTTTTTCTTTGTGTAAAGTACAAATTTGTGTACTAGTTATAAAAATCGTTTATAATATTGTTAACAAATTGTTCACATTTAGTACAGTAAGAAGGGAGAGTATATATCCAAGAAAATACAGCGAATACTGAAACTGTGCATTGTAAATACATTACTATAAATACAGAGTAAATTAATCTCTATATTGCATTATTGCAAACTTTTTAATTTTTGAAAGAATTAATTTACGCTTTGGCTCCTCATTTTATTTTACTCGCGATACTGGGACGTTGGATGATTTCAATTACGTAGTTCGCCCTTGTGATTAGATAAATTAGAGAATAATTATGTAAAATTAGAGAATATTAGAAGATCAAAAATGAACCGAAGTGCAGGCTAGATTAAGAAAGTAATTTAATTAGTTTCGAACTCCTAGGATTGAAGCGACCGGGGAAGTTAATTAATTTAGTCATTAATTAGTTCGCCATAAACTTCTCACATAGTTTATACATCCACTCAGATGTTTCCTTTCTGATCCATGTAATATTGTGGTTAATCCGACTCAGATATTCTCTGGAGAGCCATAACAAGGAGTTAATAGACTGTCGTACTAATTTACAGACCGTAACGGAGCGGCGCTGAAATCAACATGAATTATGGATCGAATTAACGCAAACGCCTTCAGTGGATACACCTTAGACTAACCACGGTCCAGCCACCCTCAGGAAAATCGATTGCGACCTTTCCCTTCAACTGCAACACGAGATTTCGTAAGTTTATCCAATTTCCTATGGTGCCAAGCTTCGTATCAGGATTTTATTAGAAACTACATTAGAAATTCCATTAGAACTATTGTTTACACCATCGTTTATAACTCTCTCTGTCTCACATTTGCCGCACCTTTTTCATTATCCCTATGCCATTCACTGTGTGTTTTCCTATACCTCTCTATTACTCTCTCCCTATAGCCTGCCCTGTTTGCCCTCGTCCTATATAGCCCCAATCCATAATATACTTCCAAGACCTCTCGTTTCCACTTTCCCCACCTTTTCACATTTTCTGCACCTCTTCCTTTATCCCTATACCATTCACTATGTCTTTCCCTATACCTCTCTATTACTCACCCCCTCTAGTATGTCCACTTTGCCCTTGTCCTATATAACCCTTATCCACAACAAACTCCCAACACAACTCATTTCCACTTTCTCCAGTTTTCCTCCTTGATCTTCTTCCCAACACCTTTTACCATCGCTTCTCTACAGTCTACACAACCTCTCTATTCATCCTTGCCACCCCTCTTCCTCTCCGATCTCTCCCATACATAATGTTTTTCCTCCCTTGCCCTCCCTCATGTCACCCTTAGCCATTATTGACCAAAAAATCCCTCCCGACTCGCTCTCATTTTACCCAAACTTCCCAATCTCCTTTAATTTCACTACACTTGTCCCTCTATCCTCCTTTGCCACTTTCTCCTCGCCTTGTCGTATCATTCACCCTCCCCAAATAACCGTCTATCCTCATCACTCCCTCTAAATCCCTGTTTATTCTTCTCCTCTATATAGAAATCTGAAGACTAGAGGATGGGTCAGAAACATAATTCTTAGAAATCAAAAACTACCTATTCTGAGATTTCGACCAGACAAAATGAGCTTGAAAATTTCTTTATACTCAGAATTTTGAAAAAAAAATCACTAATAATAATTTTTATCGTAATCTGCACATTATGCCCAATGATGTCCTCCATATATTACTTAACATTCTTTTGAACAATTTTTTAGCCCCCCTCCCCCCCTTATAACACTACAGTAATTTGAATTCAGAATTAAATTCAGAATCGCGCAATATTATACTGTGACGTCATCAGGACCCACCGAGAATGTTCTAGAAGCTTAGCACGGACATGAACCACCACAGGGTAGAAGCATTCCGATGTGATGTCGGTAAGGTAGGAATCTTGGTCCAGAAAACTCCCTTACTCATCTACTTGGCCCAGGAAACCCCCTTACTCATCTACTTGGCCCATAGCAAATTTTTAAACAAATTTTCAAAATTGAATTTTCAAAGACAAACATACACATTAAAAAACAGAAGCTAGTCGAAAAGGTTTTTTTTGGCTCACTTTAATTTCCTATTATAAACAAATCTGGAATTTTTTGGAATTAATGAGTTTATCTTAGAGAAAATCTTGTTTTCAGGGACCCCTTATTACAAAAATCATTTTTGAAAGGTTTCCAAATAATCTTAATCTTTTGTTGAGCATTTGGAAACTTTCTTATACTCAAAATAGACCTAAAAATATCATAAGTTTCAATAATTTCATCAAAAAATTAAAAGTTAGAAAGTTTGTAACTGTAATTTAAGAATTTTAAATTAGATTGAAATCAGATTCAAAATCCTATTTAAAGTTCAATACTCGAGTTAATGTATATATTTTTTATTCTTGTCCAAAGAAAACATTTTTTTTTTCTTAGGAATTGCAGTAGGAGCATTTTGTGGTGGTTGTCCAAATTTGGTCATTGGACATTTTAAATGCTAAAGACTTCTGAATTTTTCACGTTTATTTTAAATGTATGAAAGTCCCCATATGTGCAAGAAAATTTCATAGTTATTTGTAAAGCTTCCCAAAATTACTGTTGTTTTAACGGGTTCCTAAAAATAAGGTTTTCTCCTAGATTAACTTTTTAGTGCTGGGTTGTTTTTGATCATTAAAAGTAAATATATTCATTAATATGAAATTCTTTTGGATTTTTCTCATAAAATTAATCTATTTTCTATTAATAATGTTTATACCTCGGGATATTATTATATTTTTCGAATTTTTTTACATGAAAGTGGTGAAAAGGAGGTAGTTTCCAAAGTAGCTAGGGGCAAGCAGTATTTTTCAAATAGTATTCCTTATAATAGTATTCTCAAGTGCAGTAATTTTTTCACATCGAACTTCTTCAGTTTTGGGATATATTTTGGTTAAAGGGGTGGAATAAAGAGGTAAGTTCCAGAAAACATATAGGGTACACAATGTTTTGAGTAAAATAAGAGGGATGCAACACTTTTAGATGATTTTTATCATTAAATGAATCTATTTGCGTTTGAAGATTTGAAATAGTGATGTTCTTAAATAGAGCAAAAAGGCAAAAAAAGAATTTGACTATTTTTTCTAAATTTTTGTTTATAATGTGCAAAAAGAGGATTTCAGAGGGCTCACAATCAGTCGAATAAAACTAATCTGGGGTATTTTTTGTGAAGAAGAATTTTTGTGTCTGGTAATTCATATATATTCTAGAAATTTCTAACCTTAAGGGGTATTTTGTACGAATTCTCTAGTGGAGACATTCTCGCATACATTGGAAAGAAAATGAAACTTTTATATACTTTTCGTCTTGTGTAGAATTCATGGTTAATCTCTAAAAAATTTGTTTGTGGCGTACTCATTCCCGGTTAAATTTTCCTAACAATTATTTTTTATTTTTCTCTTCGTCAGTTATCTCTTCCTTTCTTCAGGAAATAATGATTATTCTCACTCTTGTATTTATTCACCTGCCTCTCTTTTTTCATACCAGGTTTTCCACACTAATTGGGAGTTAGAAACCGGAAAGTTTGTTTACCCGACAATTCGTTCAAATTGCTACATGGGGTTTTTTTCAACAAGTTTCGAATTTTAGTTTTCACCGAACTCCGAAGCCCTTTTTTGACGAAATACAGGTCTCGCACTCTCTCCACTATCGACACTTTTTTCAACGATGCAATTGTTTTGCTACTATTTTGAAAAAATGACAGTAGTGCTACTATTTTCTCAAATTTCACGCTAGTCCATCTGTTTGTTCACTGTGCGCTTAAAAGTATCAATAACATAAACGTAATCTGGAAAATCAAATGATAAAGATTTTATAAAATTTCAAAAAATGTCAAGGGATTTCTAACAGTTTCACGAGAGTTCAAAGATTCTAACAGGGATTTCCGATCCCTGAAAAAAATATTTAAAGGATTTTAGAAATTTCAGATTATTTTGTATAGCTGAGGGTATTCAACAAATTCCAAGCAATTTAAAGACATTTCAAAATTAGCTATTCTATATCAGGTTGAAAATTTATCGTTTTTAGTTCAAGATTCAACTATTTGATTGACAATTCATTTAATGTGTTGGAAATTCGTCCCTTTTGGGTAGAAAAGTAATCTTCATGGTTGAAAATTAATTTTTTTGCTTGAAAATCTAACAGTTGAGTTGAATTTTTTTACGCTCTGGACTGAAAAATCGTTCTTTAGTAGAAAATTAAACTCTTGTTTAAAGTTCGTATTTTTTGGTTGAACGCACTATTTTTTATTTAAAATTAAAATCTTTTTTTGTGAAAAATTAAACTATTATATTTCTTGTTGAGATTTCATATATTTAGGTTGAAAGTTGAACTCTTTTCTTAAAAACTAATTTTTTGGATTAAAGATTTATCATTTTTATTGGAAATTTATCTTCTTGGTTGTCAATTTAAGTATTTGCCACGCTCGCTATGCTCGCGTGGCAAATCATGCGAGTTGGTAATCGACGCTGTATCCTGCTTGTTGTACAATCCTATTCCACAATACCCGCGCCGGATTGGAGATGCGCATGGAATTACTTAGTTCTCTAGAGGACTAAATGCAACTTAGATTCTTCTGAACGAACGTGTGAGTCGCAAGTTCCGGCGCGGGTATTTGGGAAAATAATTTTTCACTATAAGTGTATTTAGTTGATCAGGGCCAAACCTGGACGAGACTAGACTGTCAAGATGATTTGCTGATCGAGCTAAGAACTTTTTTCGTTCTCGGGTAGTTCATCAGCGCCAGACCTGGGCCAGACTAGATCTTCCAAAATGATCTTCGAATGTTTGTTCTTGGCTAGCTGATCAGCGCCAAACCAGGGTCAGACTCGAATTTCAAGATGACAAGAAAAAAAGTCTTGTTTTGATAGTGTGAATTTCCAATGTTCTAACTCTAGGCCAGACCAGATCTTTCAGACTAGACAGTGTAGATAAAGCCAGACATGGGTTTGACCTCACATCCGAACGCCATGAAATTTTCCCGCATGAGGAGGCCTAGAAATATAATTATCGCTTTTTCCTCTCTCGGTTTTATTTCAGATCCTCTGACAAAAGTTAGGATTTATTTTCCTGACCCTTAAAATACTAAAAGGCTGCAAGCTGCGGTTCGAAGGTTGCGTCCATTAATAACAGGGATATTAGTTTTGCTCCAGAAAGGCAGTGTCCATAAGCGAATCGGTGTGGACCGAGGACACGGTTCTCGAGACATTACTTCTAGTCAATGAGAGAGAAAGGATGTGGACTCCAGTAGTGATTATTTTGGCCCCAGGCCAGTTATGCTTCTTGCAGTGTCTCTTTACCCTCAGACGTCGCTTCACTTAAACTCAATGCATATGCATAATTCTAGTCCACGTAAATTAACAACTCTTCATTTTGCAATTTTATTTTCAATTGAAGAATCTCGAAATTGAAATATTTCAGATTAAAATTGCGAAAATAGAACAATTGCATAATAATAAAAATTGAATATAATTTTTTATTCGAATTTTGAAAATTGGATTATTTAAAATTTAGAGAAATTGAAATTGTTTTATTCCCAATTAAAAGCTTTCAAAATTGAATAATATAAAATTAAACCTTTTGAATTTAAATAATGTTCGTATGTAAAGCGATTAAAATGTAACGATAAATAAATTAAATTTTTAAAAGGAAACAAAAGAATAAAAAAGAACTTTAAAATTTAAATAAATCTGAACTTTATTGAGAACTAAAAAAATAAAAGGCTTTCGTGAGATTCTTAATATTTGAATTTAAAACTACAATATTGCGAAATTTGTTAGTGCAAACCTTTAAAAATTAAGAAATTTCAACCAAATAAAATTAGTTTCAAGGCCTGAAAAATTAAACTGTTTTAGAATTGCGTATCAAAAACTGTAATTTTAAATTAAAATTTAAAAAATCATGAATATATTATTGATGAGTATCATGTCATACGATATAAAATGACATTCGAAGTGGTCGAATACCTTTTTTCACTAAAAAATGTGATTTCTGTTAAAAAAATCACTCATTTTCACGTTTCAAAATTCAAGAATTCCAAATATTGTGAACCCTTAAAGTTTAATTATTCTAAAAACTATAAAAATTATATTGTTCTTGAAAAAAAGATGACAATTGTAGACAATGAAGTTTCCGAAACTAAAAATTGTCTAAACAGCCTGAAATATATATTTTTTTCATTCAATGCGGAAAAAGTGAATTAATGAATTCGGAGTTTGAATTTTTTACTATAAATCTTTAAAATAGAATGATTAAATATTGTACATATTAGTACAAATTTGGACAGATTCCCATTTATGTAGAAAGTAAAATGTGTGTTCTGATGAATTCCATTCACTTTTGGCGAGAATAATATACGTTATTTCAGTGTACGTTATAACTGCAAACGTTTTTACATTTACATTTAAAAGCGTCCTATTTATAAATTATTCCAACTGAATTATTGCAGGAAATTCTTCAACACAATTATTTTACATAGGACAAAGCAAATCAAAGTAAAATTGTATTTGAGGAAATTGCAGTTGCTTGCACTCGAATATCTGTTTGAAAATAGCCTTAATTATCTAAAATTACACAACTTTTTTATGATTCCATTAAATAATAATAGAGAATGCCACGAAATTCAGTACGATTTTTTGTTATTTTCTTGGTAATGGTTATTATTGAAAGTGGCAGGTTTCTAATATTTCAGTTTTTAGTAGACTGGAAACGAGTATTCTCTGTAAAAGTGAATTTAATCTAGAAATGAATTTGTTTTTATTATGAGCGCTTTCTTAACTCGTTCTTTTCGCGTATGTTTTCTTGAAAATAAAATATTGGATCATGTTTCAATTGGAATTTTATTTAATTAAATGTGTTCGTCCAAATGTTCTATATAACATATGATTCTGTCAGAAGGATTGGACATGAATCATAAACATAAGTTTTTTTCTTACTTTTTTTATTTTAGTGTACTTCTATACTAGTATAATTAGTAGGGAACACCTTCCTGCAGTGTATAATGCAACCCACAGTGGATAATAATTAATTAAAAATATTAATATAATTAAAGTGATTAATTTAATTTAATTAGTAGTGAAGGCATGTGATTTTTGGCACAAATACCTCAATAATAAAATATGGAGAAAGTTTTGATCACTTTTTTCGGGGCAAATACCAAATACCCAGTCAAGAATTAAAAATCCGTTTATTGTTGATTACAAATTATTTATGGGAAATGAGTACGAGGTGGATAGACAAACTTTTGAACTCCTAACATCGATAACTGATAAACAGGTGGGAAAAGTAATACATACCAAATTAAAGCTGGTCGAAGGATATTGATATTGAAACAGTTATTCAAAATTGTTACTAAAAAGCATTTTTTGAATATCTACAATGATTATTTTTCAATATATTATAGACAGGCGCATGAACGAGTTCAAATGACAATATATAATTCTGTACTTGCTCCCACTGTGCTGTAAGATAGCGAGACCTGCACATGTCAAGAAAAGGATAAGAGTAAAATTAACGCGGTCGGCATGCAATTCCTGTACAATGTCTGCGGTAAAACGCTAATGAACAAAGTCAGTAATGAGGGGATTATCAAAGAATGTGGTGCAGAGGAAGCACTGTTTAACAAGTATGAAGGAAACTTGTTGAGATGGTTTCGGCATGTTGTGAGAATGAAAGAAGAGGTAAAGTAAATCGCAACGTACCGTATGGCGGGAATGTGTGAACGAAATGATATGAAAGGCCATGGAAACACAAGAGCTTGAATGAGAAAATGTATGGACGTAAAGGAAGCTAAAGAGGTATGCCAAGACAGGAAAGTATTGCGACAAACAGTTTAGAAGAGAATCATGATAAAGAGTGTCAGTGGAGTGAGAGACGCCTGAAACAAAAGACCTTGGATACTAATGGGCCCGCGCGGAGAGCTTCACATGTTGACTTTGTGGAGCTCTTCGCCTGGGGTGATTGCTAGAGAGATTGGTCAGCATCCTGGGCCGGAGCAGTGTTGTATAAAGAACATGTTGTTTAAATAAGCAATACGGAAATTCTACAATAATCTAAAATCTATACCCCCCGTCCCCTCACCCCACCTCGCACACTGAATTATTTTATCCCAGACAGTATAGCGAGGCTAGAACCGAGTGAGTCACGGTTACCCCGAAACGGATTTGGGTTAATGGTATAATACATTTTAAAAAATGGTACAAGACAAGCTCAAGACTGTGTCCTTTCTAACATGCAACCATGACAGTCAGTTTGTAAAAGGCATGAACCTGTTTATTTATTGAAAAGTTGTTTGGTTGGTAGCACTTGCTTGTTTGTGCTCACAACGTAAAAGTAGAATAATTACTTTGGAGACTAACCTGTCAATAATTAATATAATAAATTATAAGTATATATTATAATGAATTATAATTTATTCAGCTCGTATTGAAAGACACTTATCAGGAAAGCGCAGAAAACATATTTTCAATGAAAATTAATTATTAAACTGTTTGAATCTTAAGAGTTTGCTGAGTCGAAGGAACCGTCTGTGAAAGAATAGTAAAAGCAATTTAATTCCTTAAAAATTAATAATCTGTCAGCGGACAAAATTTTCATCTTCATCTCATAAACACATTTTTCAATTAAAAAATAACAAGCAGGTGGTAAAAAGGATTTTAAAACTCTTTTTTAATATTGATACTCATAAAAAAATACTACAGAGCTGTTGCTCTAAAACCCAATCACTTTTTCGTATTATTCAGTTCGTACTGATATCCACCTCCTACTGGTTTCACCTCTTTTTGTTTGTTGGAAAAGTAATAGTCCCCGACGTCTACAAAATTCTTTTCTTTTAAATTCAACAGTTGATTTTACTTAGATTTCTTCGACACGGGATACTCGTCGATTCTGGAATTCCAGAAACTTAATATGGTGGATTCTCGTTGGAAACTGGAGCGCCAATAACTACTGCCATTTCGGGAATTCCTCGATTGTCGTTCGCAGAGGAATAGTAGTGACAGGATAGTGAAGCTCACTCTGAAACCTTTTCCGACAAAGTCCTTTCACGAGGGCTGGAATGGAAGAGAAGGAAAAGAGACTCTCACAGAACTTGCCTAGATCATTCTTTGAAGAGATACGATCATCGGCGACGATAACGGAAATCGCCTTAACCCATCCTCTACGTCATTTCGAGCTTCCCCTTGAGCCCGAAAAATTCGAACAGATTGTCTCTTACGCTGGTGAAAGCTCTTCTTCGCGGTGTTTTTTACGGTGGATGGAGAAAAGCTGATGCAACTCCGCTCGCTCTTGAGTCATGTATATAGAATGAAGCGAAGCAGGATCTCGGAATTTTCATTAAAGGGGAAAAAGGAATGATACGCCACCCAATATATTACTTTATAACCGGTACCTTTTTCATCTTCATTTAAGCGCTTTACCCCCACCTCCTTTCTTGAGTGCAGAAAATATTTACTTCCAGATTTCCATGTCTTTCGAAGTCAATTTTCCTTGCTTCCAATATTGCACAATAAAGGGAGTAAACAACGAACCAGTGACTTAAAATTTTTACATTTATGATGGCGAAATTTGGCTCTATTCCTTTTATAGAATCCAAAATGCTTAGAATAGTCTCTCGACATTATACAAATATCTGACCTACTATTCTTCACCGCTTCCTCAATTATCCTTATTTGTTACAGCCCTCTCGATGTATCTCCCCTACACCCCAAGTTAGTTATTCACCCTTTATTACTAAAACCCTTTCAACTTCCGACGTTCTTATATCCCCGAGATCATCCTCCAATCTACCCCCACCCACACCAAGACTTCTCTCCACTCCTCCCTTAGTCTCTTCTCCGCTAATTATTCTTATTTTACACCTTCTTGATTAACACCCCCCCCCCCCCCCCCCCCTTATGGCTGCTCGACACTATCCACTCCTAATTCTTCTATTGTAATAATTACTTACGCCTCTCACATCCTCTGATCTCTTCCTACCCCCTTCAACTGCCGACTCCTCGCACCTCATTCCTACCCCATTCTCCCCACATTTTCCATCATTCTCCCCCCTCCATTACCTTCGTCCCAGCGTACAGTAAATTTAGTATATTTATACAGAATTTAGTACACGCGTATACTAAATTTCATATACGTGTATACTAAATTCAGCAAGAATATACTAAATTTACTGTACGCTGGTATACTAAATTTAATTTCAGGTTATGCATTCTTGCTTCCATTACATGTATAGTAGAGATTTTTCTAACAGTGTAGGTATTCTTATTTGTTCAGTGTTACCACTGGAATATTGTTTAGTTTTTAATAAAAAACCCTAAGATTGATCAAATAATGGTTAGTTTTATTTTCAACAGAAACACATACACCACCAGTCAAAATTTTCCATCCATTTTCATCATTTTTACCGGTAGTGTAATAAAACTTCCTTAATGGTAAGAAATATTTGTAAAAATATTTGTCGAGCAAGAAAAACCTACATATTGAGCTTTAGTTACAGAGTGCACACTATTTCCCCTATTAAGCTATTTGTTTGAAAATGCAACTGTTTTTAGTTCAATTGTAATGTTTTTTGTTTGAAAATTCGACCATTTGGTTGAAAATTTGTCTTTATAGATTGAAAGTGAAACTATGGGGTTAAAAATTTAATTATTTTGTTCAAAATATTTTGTTAGTCGAAAATTTAAGTATTATGTTGAATATTCGTCTTTTTGGATTGAAAATTTATCTTTTATGCTATAGAAACTTTATCGCTTTTATTAAAAAATTCGTCTTGCCTGATTCAAAATTAATTTTGTTATTGAAATTTCAACTTTCTTTAAAGAAATTACTCTTTTTGGTTAAAAATTCAAGGATTTTATTGAGAATTCGTCTCTTTTCATTGAAACTTCTAATATTTGGTTGTAAATACAACTGTTTGATTAAAAATTCAAATGTTTGAGTTATATTCTTCTAAAAAATTGGTCTTGTTGATTAGAAAATTTAACTGTTTGGTTAAAAACGCAATTATCTAGTTGAAGTTGAATTTTGGTTTGTTTATAGATTTAACTAATCAATTGATTATTCAACTGTTTGGTTAGAAATGCAATTATTTGATTAGAAAGTCAATCATTTTTAAAACCATTGAACTTTTTTATTGAAAACTTAGCTCTTTTGTTGAAAATTGGTCTGGGTTGAAAATTCATCGCTTTCATTTGAAGATTCAATATATATCGACTTAAAATCATACACTTTATTTTCATGGAAAACGAATTCTTTCTAAACATCATTTTTTCATTTTTAAGCTAATAATTTAACCAGGGAATTTGAAAATTTGAGATTTTTATCATGAACATTTTAATGTGGAGGTAGCAGAAGAAAAGTTTTAAAAAATTCATGGTGATGGAATTTTTTTATAGTATGTTATTTTTTTATCTCTCACTTGAGAATGTAATCTTAAAAAATCGATGTTCTCAGAAGTAGGTTATTTATACGAATATCGGGTGAAAAAGAGTGTTTCTGATTACAGAGATAAAACTTTTTACAATTATACTGATCTTGAAATAAAAGAGTTTAGGGGGTTGAAATCTGAACAGTCTTAGGTAGGATTTCAGATCATTTTTTCTTGTAAAGTTGGATGTTTGTGAAGGAATTGTATACTTCCAAGATTATTGTTCAAAGATTACAAAAGAATCTAAGAGTATGGTTCTCGTCTATTACAAATTTTCAGGGTTCACAGTTTTTTTCCTATTCCCCTGCGTTTCCCTTTTTTCCAAATTCCCCCTTTTTCCCTATTCTAGAAAAACTTTCCCTTTTCTCTTTCTTCTTTAAATATAAGATATTTAAAAATACATTCGTTTATTTTACATCTACAAAATATTATAATCAAAAGTATAATATGCATTTACCGCAGTAAATGTTTTTTTTCCAACTTACTACATTATTTATTATGATTAATTCAACTTTTTTAAATTTCACTAATTTTAAACTAAACTATTTAGAATTTGGGTAAAACTTTCAAGCTCAAATATTTTTTTGTTGAATCCACGTCATTATATACAAATTAAATAATTTTGAAATTTAGTATAATGAAGAACGATATTCTGTTTGTCCACACTGAATATTGTTTAGTTTAAATTTGAATAACGATAGTCATTATATGTAAGACATATTACCACAATTATTACTTGACTTTAGGATCATTTAAAGGTAGCTGAAATAGTGAATTTGATTTCAACGGTTTTTGAGAGAAATTTAATGAATAATTCAAATTTCATTTATATTCATAGAATTTCAAATGATTTCTACGTATTTTAATGGATTCTCACGATTTCCAACGATGTAAAGGGATATGAAGGTATCGACAAATTTCGATGGTTTTTAAGTTTTTTAAAAAGAATCCAAAGAGTTTTAAGAAATTTTGTTTCAAATTTTTCAGAACTCTTAATATAAAAATTAGTTATTATCTATTTATAAATAGTTGGTTTTTAATTTATATTCAAAGTATTAATTACAATAAGGATGAAGGAAAAAATCTTCTACGCAAGTATTTAATTATACTTATAAGTATTACGATTTAATTATTAATGAGGGAATTTTTAGGAGAGAAAATATTCTCGATGAGAACAATATAAAGCATATACAAATTATTTATTTAATCATAATCACCATGAATGGATTTTCGACGACCTAACAAGTATATCCAATTACAACAGTTCTTCAATGGCAGAAATAATTGAAAAATCATTTTACAAATAAATATATAAATAAAAATATTGATTCTAAAAATAAATGTTTAATCTTTCCCCTATTTTCCCCCTTTTTAAGCTCTTTTTGCCCTGTGACCCCTGCATTTTGGGCGATCCACGTTTCGTCCTTATAACAATTTCAGGACGAGATACGTACTGTCTGACCCTTGTGCAACCCCCGTGGTGATGACAGGAAGAACCCTTCCCTCACAACCAGCGCGCTGTTATCCCGCCAGTCTTTTTTTTCTTACTATAAATGTTGTCTGTTCAAAACCATTTAAATATGTGTGAGAAACAATCATTTATCTGCTATGAAGTAATAAATTAACTCTAAATGAACTACTATTTACTATATTTAAAACTCAGATTTTTTTAAACATGCCCGGAATCCGTTTCAGACGAAATTGGTAGACTGATCCTGCATACTAACATAAGACTCTCCGTGAAGCAAGGGAGCACTTTCTTGAACACGTCAGCTTACCACTTTCCAAAAATATTTGAAATAATAAAAAAGGTGGGGTTTAGCAGAACATATTTTTTCATGTTTTTAAAATTTGAAAAAAAAACAAAGAAGAAAGATTTTTTGGAAAACCCGCCTTTGTTATTTTTACTCATAATTTTTCCTTACAATTTCTGGTTATATAAGGAAGATATAATATCAGTTTTATGCTAGTTAAATCATGTTTGAATGCCGGGAGAATTTTTTTCCTACAAATGTAATTTTTCAATTTTTCTCGTAAACGATTAAAGATATCGCGAAAGAATAACAGATATTTTTCATATCACTTTTTTAGTCGTGCAAAAATTTTTCTTCACATTATTTAAGTGTCATTGTTTGCGAGAAAAAGGAGAAACATTGATTGTATGAAAAAAAAATTCTCCTGACCAAAAAAGTTATGTAGCACGCATAAAACTCACAAGACATCTTCCTTTTCAAAGTCCAAAATTTAAGAAAAAATGGCCAAAAATATAATGGTCGGTTTTTTGAGAAGCTTGACTTGTAATTTTTATCAAAACCGCTGCCATTATGTTCATTTTAAAACTTTTTTTAAATTTTCCTGCGGATTACGAAAGAAGACAATAAACCTCATAAGAAGGAAATGGAACGCGACAAAAATATCTCAATGAGGTTGAAAGTTATAGAGGTTTAAAGAAAAAATTGAGGTTTTTGGAAAAAAAGCGCAGCATTCAAATACGCGTAACTTCATATAAGAATTTTTTTTGGAAATGGGAAAAATACTATCGCCTAATTTTCTCTAAAAATCAACATATTTCGTCCCCAAAAGATTCTGCTATTTCAAGTGTAGAATCTGTTTGATTTGAAATGGATTCGGTCTTTGCTTTGTTTATAACAATATTTGTGGTCAGATCAGAAATAAATATGCTTGGTTGAGCTATACATTTTTCCCTGAATTATACAATAAATAATGTAAATTCATAAAATAACTGAAAATTCTGTAAACTCTGCAGAAAGTTCAGTAATCGTTACAGAAAATGTATGCTGTCTCTATTATAAACAATTTTTTTCTGTGTGATAGAATCACATTTAAAAGAAAATATATATTGTAGAGCTGAAATAAAAATGTAACAAGTGTGAATAAAGTGCTAATAAAATGGGAATACTGTTGACAGAGGTTTCTAAGGTATAATTTGTCATCCATTTAACAGTTTATGTGAAAATTATTTCAAGATTAAAAAGGCCTAACTGCAATAAAAATAAGTGGAGTTATAAGCAGAATTAGATGTTATTTTTCAATTTTAATATTTTCCAAAACTTGGATTCGCGCTTGTAAACTCGCGAAGTGATATGTATCTAATTCAAAGGCATGAAAATCTGTGATTAGGAGATGCTGTTTCTTCTTTCCAAAACAAAATTTGTAATCATTACAAGGTCAAAATTATAATTTTTGTCAACCGACCAGCTAATTTATTTAGTAAGGCTTAGTATTCGAGTTACGAAGCCTTCCTAATCAGTAGTTTTTAACTAATTACTGATTATTACTGATGATAACTACTAATTCAGATTGAGGGAGTAGGTGTAAGCTTTTCAGCTCAGCTATACTTCTGGATGCGCTTTAACATTTGTATTATTGCTGCAAATACTAACCGATTTTCATGAATCTTTTTTTCACTTTCTTTTAATTATATGAATAAACTAATTCTGCTAATTACAATTGAATCAAGACATGCTTTAATTGTTTCAATTTTTGTAACTGGCCTTAATCTCATAACAATGAAAGGATCATTCGTTCCTGAATCGACTTGCTGCGGGATATTTGTTTCCTCTCGTTTGACAAGGGTCCAACAGCAAGCTCAAAAACGCAAACACAGCTAACACTGAGCGTCACTACTATTGTACTTACCTTTACGATTATTAAACAAAATATAAACATTTTTCTAAAAACTGGCTCTTGTCGGTAGAACAGAATAATATTTAGATGACGTATGCAAAAAAATCAGACAAAAATATTCAACCATGCGGCCAGAACTGGAATACCGTTTTCTGACTCTGATAAATTCCCTCAAGCGTAGAAGAAGCAGAATCCCGATCGGACTGGAAAGTCGGGAAATCATTCAGAAAATAGTTTTTCAAGTATCAATTACTTTATGGATATAAGTTTCCCCGACTAAGGAAAATACTAGAGGGGTAACAGTGCGCTGATGGTGGGGGACTGTCTGTTATCACCACGGGGGTTGTACAAGGGTCAGGCAGTATCATGGGTCAGACAGTACGTATCTTGTCCTGAAACAGGTATGAGGACGAAACGTGGATCACCCTGAATTCAGGGATCACAGCTCAAAAATAGATCCGAAAGGGGTAGGAAATTTTTCATAGAAATTTGTATTTTTTATTAAAATTTCAATTATGATTAATATTATTATTATTTTTCGTGAAACTTTCCCTTGATATCGATATGATAAATTAATAATATTAATTTAATACAAGATTATTACCAGGTATGAGGACGAGTCGTAGACTGTCCTTGAATTTGTATGGACTGAAATAACGCCACTACAATTCAAAGTTCGCAATTCCTGATCCGCTTTTAATTACAATTTTTTATTTAATTCTAAATCCGCAACATGCATTAGGGGAGCGGCGGCGAATGTGGCGCATATAAAGGAAAATGTACGATTAAAATTCAAATGTATAGTAAAATATTGTAACAAAATATATTTTGTTTAGGCTAATATCTCACCAACGCTCTATGCATGGAGATAATTTAACTGAAGTTCATTGAAACAGTTAATTAATGTGTTTTCCAAAAAGTGCATCTGCGCCAAGTTGTCCTGCCTTGTTTGGTAATGTGGCGCGTTTCGATTTCAGTTCATAATTATTGAATAAAAAAGAAATTATGAAGAAACATTAGTAAAATTTAATGAAAATCAGATGAATATATTTACGCTTAATATTATTAACATATTTGAGGGATTATATCTGCCAAAATTTCAAGAAAAAATGTTTTTTTAACAGTGCATATTGTCTCATAATAATTTGAGGAGTACTACAAATTTTGTATTTTAAGATAAGCTTACAGACGTTTCATAAACAATAAATCACAATTATAATTATTAGAGGTAAAATTTATTCTCTTCCAAAACAGTTATAATGATTCAACATTCAAATAATATCACTACTCTGAACCTTATGAATATTTATTCTGTCAGAACAAACCTAACCCGAAAACTGGTAAAACGATTTCAAAATACAATTATTCTAAAATAACTCTAAAATACACAATAATTATTAGAATGAAATTTTTTTATGTATATTAGGAACGAAATGTTATTACTTTGAGTAAATATTTCTTACCTTCTAACTAAAACCGGCACTTTGTTACTACAAAATTCTCCGAGCAAAACAAACCAAAAACTTGTGCGCCAAGTTACCTGCCGATTTTAGTCCTGAATGCGCCATATTTGTCGCATGTGAATAGCATTTAATAAAGATTTTTTTACAGAAAATTTCATTGATTTTTGCTCAAAATTTTAAACCTTAAAGCATTAAAGAAACTCGGAACAGTATATTTCCAAAAAATTGTATAAGTTTACACGAAACTTCTGTAATTTTTTCCTTGTATTTAGCTACTCTGACAATACAAGCGAAAGAACAAAAACTAACTTTTCGTCATAAAAATCAGGCAATTAATTTAATTATCCCAATTTTTTCATAATGTAACGTTGAAAACATATACACATATAATGAAGCTACCTCCACAAGCAGAAAATGCGTTAATATTCGAAAACTCGAACGCGCCACATTAGCCACCGCGCCGCATTCACCGCCGCTCCCCTAATTTAAAAATATTATCAACGCTTCGAGAGAGTATAATTAAATGTCAGTAGAGAACAGCAAATCAACTCTTTTCTCATTGAATTGTTGAGTTTCCCTTGTATCCAGCAATTCTTGAAACTTAGAGTAATTAAATCCAAACTTTCTCATTTTACCAACCCCCAGCTATTATTCTCTTCCACCTAAATTTTATTGCAAGGAAGAGCCTTTCCGCCTACTTTACAGTCCATTGACAATCGAAGCTTTTATTGTTCTGTTTCTCCTGTCTTGAAGCTGTAAAGACACCAAACGATCAATAGAAAATTGTTTCTCGATAGTGATGGCGACATTGGGAGAAAAAATGTATTGAAGTTTACGACCTGAGTATATATTTATATCTATCCTCAATATCCAGAATTTCCCATTCTCGTAAAGGATATATTAGTTGATCCTCCCCCTTTATTCTTTTCCAGTAAAACTTTAAACCTTACGTTGACCTGGAAAAATTCTCCATTCTATAAAGAGCGAAAAGGGGTAAAATCCGCTAAGCTTAGGGCTGATCTCTCCCTTTGGATATATTGCAAATGAGACTTCACTTTTCCAACGAATATCCGCTCTTTTGAAGGTCTAATAATAGACTTCAAATTTGCATTTATCGAGTAGTTTTGTGGATCCTCTTGCAGGTCAATGAGAAACGGTTATCCGCACCTCGTCCACTTACAAATTATATCCAAATTTATTTTTAAGTTTCACTAAATAGATGAATGATTTCAAATTAATTTTATTTAAACATTCTTGTGATAGACTTGGATAATTTTCAATTATTTTCACATTATTTCCTTGCAATTTTCACATCTTTTGTACAGGTCTGGGAGTCAGAGAAGTTGAAAGATACCAAAGGATTTTAAAGATTTCAAGGTAGTCCTATCAATTTGAAGGGATCTTCTGATTTCTCAGAGGATTTCAAAGATGACAATATTTTAAAAGGGATTTTAGAAGATTGTAAGATGTACGGGATTTCAAAAGATTTCTATAGATCTTACAAGATTTAAGGTATTTTTTTTAAAGAATTTTATGTATCTTCAAAGATTCCGAGGAGTTTTATGAGATTTCGAAAAATTTCATAGGATTATAGAAAATTTTAAGAGATCAAAATTTTTGTAAGGAACTTCAAATAATTTCGCATGAGTTAAAAAAAAGTCAAAGATTTAAAGCAATTTTTACAGCATAAAAAATTCAAGGGATTCCGAGATATTTAACAATATTTCAGAGATTCATAGAATTTTAAAAGAAATGAAAAGATTTCATAAGATTATAGGGAATTTCTATGGATCCGAAGATTTCAGGGGATTACAAAAGAATAAAATTATTCAAAAGAATCTCAAAGATTTCAAGAAGTTTTATCTGATTCCAGAGGATTGTAAGGGTTTTACAATTTTTATAGAAATTTCAAAAGATATTACAAATTTCAACATAATTAACGGGATTTCAAAGTATGTATTTTTTTCTGGGACAATTTCCTTGGACTTCTATGGATGTCAAAGATTAAAATATTTTTAAGGGAATTTAAAAAGATTACCGATTCCAAGTTGTACAGGATTTCAAAAGGTTTCTAGAGATTTTACAAAATTTAAGTTATTTTTTGAATTTCAAAGGATGTGAAGGAATTTTACAATATATGAGTGACCCATAGAATTAAAAAACATATGTAATACGTTTCAGTAGATTTCAACGAATTTTAAGGGGCTTTATAAGATTGTATGGGATATAACGGGATTTCAAAGGTTTCTTCATTTTTGTATGAATTTTGAAAGATATTATAAGGTTCAAGATGTTTTATGGAATTTTACTTTATTTGTCTGGAATTACTAGGGATTTCACCAGATTTGAGGGATTTTATCAATTTTAAGGAATATCAAAAGATTTTGAAGAGTTTACGGTATTTTAAAAGAGTCCAAGGAATTTAAAAGGGATTCAAGTAATTTGAAAAAGGTATCCGGGATATATCAGTGATATTAAAAATATTTCGAGGGATTCCAACAGATTTCGAGAGAATTTTTGGGAATAAATTAAACTAAATTTCAAGGGACTTCTAGGAATTTAAGGAATTTCAAGTGATTTTAAAAGATAGACTAATTTTTCAGGAATTTCAGCGTATTTCAATTTCAGGGGGTTTTAAAAGATATTTGAGGGTATTTTAAAATAATTCGAAAATATTTCACGTTATTTTATGGGAGATCTATATTAGGCTGATTCATTTTGTAAGGCAAAAAAAATATTTTCGAAATGGAATACGTTTACTAGCCTAAGTTGTAACTTTTAGTAATTAAGTGAAGTGTTTTATAAATATTTTATCTTACTCATTTCACATTTTTCGATAAGAATTTGACACAAGGTGTGCCAATTACCAATTGCAATAAGTAAATTTCCAGAAGTTACTTATCGTAGGAAAATGTTAAACAAGAAAAAATAATTATTTTCCTTAAAAAAGAGTTTTAAATTTTTCATCAAATTATTTACGATGATGGTAATGTAAAAGGGGGTAATTTTATATGTATTAAAATTTGATGCGTGCGTTTTTAAGACATTGAGAACATAAAACAAATTGTTGACTAAGAAGGTTCAACTTAGGCTAGTGTACGTGTTCAGTTTCGAAACTCATTTTTTGTTAATCACCCTAATGTATGTTGCTTACTAGATTTAAAAAATAGTTTTCCCTTGATTTAATATTTTGAAAATTGCTGAACACTATTTCGCTACTATTTTTCAAATGAGTCTGAGGTATGTGTGTATTTAAATTAAAATTTCTAAACGCATATATCAAGTCTGGGATAAAAGCGACAGGAAAATATTAAATGCAGACCGGTATAAATTTAAGTGGAGCAGGTTTCATGAATGCGATGACAACTTTATTCATGGAAAAGGTACCTGAAATTCACACGCGTGTACCTTTACATAAATCTTTAGAAGAGCCACCCAAAATTCCCATCTTCAGAATTAAACGTAGCTTAAACCTCTCGAAACAATTTCTGGAGAGATTTTTTCCACCCTCATCGAGAAAAACTCCACTCTTCAAGCACTAGAAAATAAAACGTTTTTGGTTAAGGCAAAATAAACAAAATGTTTAAATAGCTTTCTGTCATTTGTATCGAAGATTCTTAGATCGTTTTATGATTTTTTTAAAGGTGAGTGCTCTAAATTGAAATTTTCAGTTTCAAAGCTGACTCGATATTTCAGGATAAATTAATCAACTTTTTTAAAATAATGATTTTTGAAAAATACAAGAGTCTTTCAGAAATGTTTCAGACTGAAAACTTTCTTAAATTGCAATCCCAATCCTTAAAGAATGACTTTAAAATAGAGACACTTCAAATCCAAAAATTTTGCAACCAAAAATCACCTTTCTTACTCCCAAATTTTAAAAGTAAAAAATGAATGTCAAGAAAATATTACAAAATAAGTTTCATGCCCCAAAGTTTTCGTTTTAGTCATCCAAATGACCAGAATTTAAAAATGTTTTAACAGCTTTCTGTCATTTATATCTAAGATTTTCAAAGCGATTCACGATTTTTTTAAAGTGAGTGCTAAGTTGAAATTTTCAATTTGAAAGCTGGCATGATATTTTAGGTTAAATTAGTTAGGCTTTTAAAATAATGATCTTTCAAAAATACAAAAGCATCTTTCAGAAATGTTTTAGGCTCAAAACTTATTAAAATTGCAACCCTAATCTTTAAAGAATGACTTTACAATAAACACTTTAAAAAAAAGGTAACCAACAATCATATTTTGTACTTCCGAATTTAAAGAATAAATCAATTCCAAGAAAATTGTAAAAAATAAACTATATGTCTCAAAATCAGAATACAAAATCTTGAATTTATGTTATTCTTCAAAATTCAACATAAGTTAAACCTCATCAAAAAATAAATCAATTGCAAGACCAAACATTTTTAAATACAGTATAGAATTCAAGAATAAAACATACTTCAAAATGAAATAATTCAAAATTCGATTCCTTGTGAATTAGACAATTAGACAATTCATTTATCAATTGAAATCCCTTGACATTCCTTGAAATCTCTTAAATCATTAGAAATCCCTAGAAGTCCCTTGAAATTTCATTTTATTTATTCTCTAAAGTTCTCTAGAAATCCGTTGGAATTTCTTGAAATATTTTTAATATCATTGATATCCTGGATGCCTTGTTGAAAAACCTTGAAATTTTCTGAAATCCTACAATCTCGTTAAATTTCTTGGACACTTTTAAAATACCCTAAACTATTTGAAATCCTTTGATATTTCTTGAAATTTATAAAATCCCTTGAATCGTGTGAAATCCCTATTAATCACAGAAAAATCAATTTAAATCGCGTAAGACACCTTAAAACTTTTAATATTTTTCAAAATTGAAAATTTATAATCTAAAATTTTTGAAAGTGAAAAATTTATGAATACTAAACAATTTTCAATTTAAGGATGTCAGGATGAAACTACTTTTGAATTAAGCATTCTTAACTGCAGGTTTTTCAATTTGAAACATTTCACATTTAGAGTTTACAAACTTGAAGTTATTTCAATTAGATCAAGTTATTTTTCAAATTTTTTCGTAGAGAAAAGGTTAAATGGAAGAATTATGACGTTAAAACTTTTTTTGTTTTTAGTTGTTTGAAATTTCTTAAATGTAGCGATTGGAAAATCTTTGATATCTAGAACTCTTTATGTAAATTTTTGAATTTTCTTTGAAATATTTTGGAGATATTAAAAAAATTTGGGCTAAATTGATCTTTAAGACAATAAAAATTAAACATTACAAAATCAAACCTTTTATATTAAACATTTTTACTCTCTGAGATTTCAAAATTCTCTAATTTTCCATTAAAAATAATAAGAATTTCTGCTTTGAAATGAGTCTCAAAAAAACAATGTTAATTGGAAATCAATTAAAAATAAGCAATTTTAAATCTGTGGCATTTGAAAATATAAAATATTTATTTTATAAACTTGTCAATTCGGATTATGTAAAACTTCAGTACAAATTGTACAAATTAAAATACATCGTTGAAATAAATTTGAAGAAAGTCTATAATAACTACAGTCTGCAAGTTGAATAATTTAAATCTTGAAAAATGAGTAAGAATTCAAAGCATTAATTATGTAAAGAATATTAGTATTCGTGAGAATTTTAATATGTAAGTGGCAAGAAAAAAGTTTTTCAGACAAGCATAAAAACGTTCTCAAAATTCAAATTACTTAAGAAAGAACAAATGAAATAGCACTTTCGAGAGTTTATGTAGCTCTGTAGATCCGTTGAATAAAAAGTTGGAAAAAGTTCATACTTTCTGAGAAAATGCTCATCAAATTTTCCTTGCAGTCATACTCATGTAAGTACCATGAAAACGTTTGATTTTTAAAATGGTTTTTTACACTCTAATTAATATAAATATATGTCAATAAAGCATCAGAAATATTACGAGATAAATAGATTTTTCATTACAATATTTTCAATTTTTCAAAACTTCAAAAAAATCTTTTCGTCATGAAATCATTAAAAAACTAATAGCGCGAAAACTAGAAGATAATTTCTTAAAGGAAAAAATTATTATCAAATTGTTTAAAAATACTAGGTACGGAAAAGCTAATAGCGTCATTCGATTCTGCTAAAAAATCACGGTAAAGGCTTATTTCACCATTTCTTATGGACTCAATTGACGTATAAATAAACAATTACATGGTATAGAATTCATATATTATATAATATATATTAATATTCTTTCCAGTTCAAAAGTGAAATATCATTTGTGGAAGTCCCAAAAAGTGGCATACCACCCCGTAACTAATGCTGTTCTCATTCTGTTAAAACCATGTACATTAAAGTATTTTGAGGTACTGATTACGAATATAACTTCAAAAATATTCGCAAGTTACATTTTTAAAGTCAATTTGAAAAAATATGTATCACTTAGCCAAAAATAGCAATTATTGATTATGTTTTGAGCTGGAAAAGGGATAAAATGTAGTAAAACTTTCCCCTTCCCTTATCCAGCTCTAGAAAAAGACAGATATTTTTTCTAAATTTATAAACATTCATAATTCATGCAGTAAATAAAATTTATTTGATATTTTATAATTTTAATGTCACAATAGCAATTTTTAATTGTTCTGTTTTAATATTTAAAATTAAACAACGGTTAAATATTCAAATTATTTAAAAATTATTTACGTTCATTAAAATAATTCAAATCTGTTAATATTTAAGTTATTAAACAAAACTTTTATTTGTGTATTTTTTGAAAAAAATGCAAATGTTCATGATCTCCCCGACTGATATATTTGACTTTTTCACTAGAAAGAAGGTTTCCAAAAAATGTTAAACCATTTATTACAAGACTCGGAAAAGTCATCAAAGTAAACAATTACCAGAAAAAATGGTCCAACCCGTGAATTTGATATAATTTCTTCCGCAGCATCGAATGGTGCTATTAGCTTTATAGTATCTCGCATGTTAAAAAGAATTGTTAAAATGAAATTGGTTAACCTATTTGAAATCCATGTTTTTATTACGACAATGTACGGTGGAATTTTACGGAATATTTTAGTCAGTGAAACGTGTTTTGAAAAAAGTTTTGCTCATATGTTTATGACGTGACACCCTTCAATTTTCTTTTAGATTTTGTAGTATATCTTAAATTTTCGAAAGGAATGGTTTTCCATTGTCTTTTTCTTTGTACTTTCTGTTTTAATATATATTAATTAGATGCTTTTCTCATTTCCTGTGTGTGTACACAGTACACGTCTACTGGTTCGTCGGGTCCCTTTGTCTTAAGCCACCTAGAGAGAATTCAGTCTAATTAAATCCGCCGATCCTGGGTAAGCATTCCTCCTAATAAGGGATGCAAATACATCAGCAACCAAACTCAATCGCGTTTGCAACCATGCAAGTCACGTAAGCAGTGATTTGCGAAATTTCATCATCAGATAGCTTTCCGCATCGTCGACTACATTTAACGAAATTATTAGCAAATACCACCATTATCGATTCTCTCATCCACATTTTGTAGCATTCTATAATTTTTTGTTTCATATTTTGCAAAAAAGAGTTTTATTCTCAAATCACCGCAAAAAGATGCAGGCCTCGGATTCAAAACACTGTTAACACTATTCGACACTTTTTTTGAGTGTGGACACTATTTTGATACTATTTAAAAAAAATGACACTAAACACACACAAATAACTGAAGGTACGAAGCGTTGCAGGTAATCATTCAAGCAGGGTAAGATTCAGCTGATTACTCCCAACAGAGGTAAACTTTCTGTTGTTACAAGCCTGTAACGTGCTGCCTCTAGCGGAGTCCGCTGGTGATATCTACGATTCACCAGGGAAAGTTTACCTCTGCTTCTTTACCTCAGGTTTACCCTGATTTACTGATTACCTGCCACTATTTCTTTACTTTTCCTTGAAAAATACCGCAAAATTGTTTCAGTGGCTGATTACGGGCGGTGCCTAAATTACATAAAGTATTTTTCAGAAATTTTTAACCTCGTAATACGACATCAAAAGTGAAATATTTCTCAAAACAATTATTGAATCATAATTTCTTTGAAAATATAACTGGAGCTTTATCAACTAGATGTATCCTGAAATTTTGAGACAAATCGGTTTAATATTGTACACTACAGGTCTGCTGAACTTCTAAAAATCGAATTTCAAGCATAAAAAGGGACATATCTCTAGAAATAATTTATGAATCCAAACTTCCAAAAAGATGGCACTGGATCTTCGTCTGTTTATCGAATAGGTTAATTAAATGTTTTCGGCTACAAGTCGACTAAACTGCTAAAAATGATACATATTGTACGTTTTCTGACTCTTAATTATATGCAGTTTCTAAAAAATTGGAAAGTGTCGCAGAAGTTATTTCTTTGCGATTTTTTTATCGATTTAGAAGGTTTGATGGAAATGGGTGAAGAATTGGCTGAGATATCTAATACATGTACAATAACTAGCGTTCTTTCTTTATCCTAATCTTGATTAGATAAATTTTTATTAGAAAATGAAATTCATCCCATATTCAGAGTCGTGTTAATCAGTTCTTTGAGCCCTGTTTAGGCGTTCAATATTACCGTTCTCCAATAACAAGTCCTCACGAATGCTCGCTTAATATTCAACATTAACAATTCAATTTCATATTTCCCTGGGGTTGCGCAAAGAGCATTCGTACTCCGTTGGTCTTATGGGAAATACACGTTCAGTAATTCACGTGCCCAATCATCCATTAAAACCCAGAGTCCTTCATCGGGCTATACTTGAAACAAAACAATGCCAAACAATATTACTAGAAACGTATTATAGGAACGATTTCCAAACCAGTTACTTGGTCAGCCAATAGAGCAGCTTAATTGCTCATTTCCAGTACAATTATCATCCACATTTAAGGAATAATATTCATAAACCTAAATTATACATAGAATTGGAATCTTTTTGAATAAATAGAGTCAATGAACTTCCGACTCTCTGGAATTTGAGCTAAATAAGCTTCAACAAAATTGACTGATTACTGATGGTGAGTTAGGAAATAAATACTTAAGGGGTCATTCTACTATCTCGGCAAAAAAACGGTTATTTTCAAGAATTTTTTTCATAACAGCTACTACATATAATTGAATAAAATTTTTAGCGTTTATTTATGCTGTCTGAAAGTTTACAAAAATAATATTTTCACATGAAATTATTATTTAGTTTAGGTATTATTTAACAATAAACAAAGTGTCTCAAAAAAAAGCATGTTCACTGCGCGCACGAAATTCCAGTTAGCATCATCTGAAACAAATAAATCAGAAATTTCCTTCATTAGTATGACCATAGCTGTGGAGTGACGAAACGAATTTTTGTTATTTTGCAAAATAACAAAATAGCGGCAGTTTGAACAAAAAATTTCAAAAAATCGTGTTTTTTCTCTTTTTTTGTTAATTTGACTATGATAAAATTAAAAATTTTGAAAAACGCTTCGTCACTCTGCAGATATTTATATTTAGAATAAACGTAGAAAATTTGAAAGTAATCGTGCAAAAACTTCTTGAGAAATCGTGCGCGCAGAGTGCAAAAACGTTGTTTCGAGAAAAACGCGTTTAAAGTTTTCGGTACATAAAAATAGTAAGAAAAAGTTATTTACACTTAATCAGCGATCCCTGCTCTATATAATATTTCTTCTGCTTGTTTGAATGAATCCTCCTGATTTGATAATCTCTTTCACTTTATATCTAACATCTTCACTAAACGACACTGCAAAAAACATATTAAATACGGATTTTTTGTTTTGAAAAAATTGATATTTTGAGGCAACACCAACGCCATGAAGTTTAACATGTATTTCCCATTTAAAAAAGGCATTTTTGTAAATTTTTTACAGGATGGTCAATATTAAGCATATCGAGTTGTTTTTTGACCCTCATCTTCACAATTATAGCTATAGAATACAAATAAAAAATTACTTTTGAATTTCATCCCCGTAAGCCTGTTTTCTAGGTCCGCGAAAGTCCCCGTAAGTGAAAACTTTGTTTTTGCCAGTTTTTAGCGCTAATTAATATTTTTTGGTGGTTTTTTAGTACATATTTTATGTAATACATAAAATATTACTTTTTACGCCTAATAAGATTTTCAAAAAAATGTTTATATGAATATCTTCTTAGAATAGAGGTAGAAAGTCGCGGCTGCTTCTGAATTTTTCAAATTTATTGTTTTAGAATAATTCTAGAAAGATGTTGTTTTTTTCTGAAATTTCCAACTTTTGGTCAACTTTTTAGTAAGTGTGAAGAAAACAAAGTGTCAGTTCCTAAAATGAATGCAAGTTAATAACGTATTTGTTTAAACTTTTTATTATTATTTATAACTATCTTCTCTTAGTATAATGCTAGAATGTTGCGGTTTTTTTCTGAAATCTTTTACTTTTCTTTGGCTTCAAGGAAAATTTACATTCATAATATGTTCTATATTGAAAATTTGAAAAATATGTCAGGTATCTGTTTTACTTCAGAAAAATATATTCTCAAAAATAAAGATTGTTTAAAAAATTATTCTCTCCATCGTTTATGTATTATTTGTTTTCGCTAAAAAGCCAAAGCAAAGTTAACAAATTAAGAAAAAAACACAACTTTCTGGCAACTATGTAAGAGAAGATAGTTATAAACAATAATGAATTGTTTGAACAATAATATTTGTTAACTTGCATTAATGATTACTTCACGAAGTGAAAAGTTGACACAAATTTGTGCATTTCAGAAAAAAACCGCAACTTTCTAGCATTATTCAAAGAGAATACTAATAAAAATAAATTGTTTAAAAAATTATGTTTTTTAGCTTGAATTAATTATTAGCTCACTCTACTTGAAAAGTGGACAAAAAGTGGAAAAATTTGATAAAAAAAGCTGCCACTGTCTAGCATTATTCTAAGAGAATGTTATTATAAATAATAAATTGTTCAAACAATTGAAACGCTGAGAGCAAAAGCGAACGAAAAAAAAAACGTACG
>CAKNXH010001900.1:67433-98016 GCA_932178445.1 Andricus quercusramuli | reverse complement strand
TTTTTTTTTTCGTTCGCTTTTGCTCTCAGCGTTTCAATTACTTCTTCTATATTTAATTGATTGTTGCCTCGCTCTGACTGAAAGGTTGAAAATCAGTTGAAAATTTCAGAAAAACCGCAACCTTCTAACTCTATTCTAAGGGACAATTGCTAAAAAGAATAATAAATTATTTAAACAATTTATGGAAACATCTAATCATCAATAGATAGTAGCATTTTATGTATCAGAAACAATTTGTATCGTAAAAAAAACACGAAAAAATCATAATTAGCACCAAAAAGTTGCAAAACTTTTAGCTAATTTTAAAGAGGAATGTTGAGTTTCAACTCGATTTACCTAACATTGACTATTCTGCATAAAATGTACAAATACGTCTTTTGTTCTCATAGGAAATATGTGTTAAACTTCATGGGTCTTGCGGAAACTCTGAATATAATTTAAAAAAACGCATTTTTGGTGTGGATTAAAACAAATTTGGGGACGATATGCTCAAAAAAGTCAAGAAAAAAAATTCCAATGTATTTTTGGACCACCCTGCCGTGGACTCGCGTTCTGCTGAATCGGCGGTGGACAGAGGAGACCGGGGGCAGGGTCGTAAAAAGTCCACGTTCGTCCACAAGGGGGGGGGGGGGGTCAAAAAGTAGTAAAAAATTGTCCACGTGGTAAATGGATGACCTCGTACTTCTGAGTCCGACCACAAGTTGAAGTCGAAGCAAAAAATTTACGAACCTTTGGAATTTTTCGTTAAAATCTTCCTCTTACTTAAACTACTCTTCTTTTGTGTGTTTTAACTGATTTATGTCAAATACCGAAGAAATTTTCCTTTCTTTGGACAAACTCCAAGACCACATGCCATTTACGTTAGACGTAAATCCGACCACGCGTATAAAAATGTAATAAAATTTGAGATCCGCTCCTAACCCAAGGTGACAAGGAAAAAAGATCTTTCTATCTCGCTGTTTCCATAGAGCAATGAAATATCTGTATAATCCAATGTGTATTCGATAAAGATGCAAATGTAGAGTACTTCTATTTCCGCATCCCTATATGGATGAAAAGTATAATCTTTCTCGCAAACGTGTCTATCTAGTCAACCGCATCTTTAGCGCGAGTTTCAAGAGATAAAGAATTCCATAGAAAATCTCGTTATCTGGCGTTGGTCGTTCAAAAGATCCACTCTTTGCTGTAATTCGGAAGAACACCTTTAACTGAAAAATGAACGAATCCGAGAAAATCGACAAGAACTCTTCAATTCTTTATTCGTGTGTTCTTTATTTCTGAAAAAATGGTTTCAAAATATTAATTCATTATTGAAAATGCAGTCAAATATGTTGATTGGGATTCTGAAATTCGGGACAACGCCGTGATTGGCTGTTACGGCTCTCTTCGAATTACAGACAGGCCTTGCCTGTTGTTATTAAATATTACATATTATTAATATTATTATTAATATTTTTTTAAATTTTTAATTGTAAATTTTGAAAATTAAATACCGTCAAACGGGGTAACTTCGAACATGTGGGGTGAATTCGGACACTCCTATATTGATCGTTTAAATCACTTGAGGGAGTTTTAACCAGAATCTAGAACCAGTTAAAACCTTAAATGGTTCTAGATTCTGGTTTGAACCCCCTTCAGTAATTTCAGTAATTTACCTCACATTTCCGAAGTTACCCCGTTTGCGGGTTCTCTTCAATTTTAAAAGATTTGCAATTCAAGGTTCTACAATTTTGAAGAGTTGGAATTGACAATTCTTAATTGTTTAAAATTGGAAATTTAAACTTATCCAATTTTCAAGAATTATATTTTATAGCTCTGCAATCTGTAACACTTTTTTGAAATAGTTCAATTTTGAAGACTAACAATAGAAAATTCTTCAATTTTGACCATTTCCAATTTAAAACTATTCAATTTTAAAGATTCACCATTCAAAGTTCTTCAATTTTCAAGATTTACAACTCAAATTCTCCAATCGTATCGATTTTCAGTTTAAATTTCTTCAAGTTTAAAAGATATTACATTCAAAGTTCTCCAATTTTGAAGAGTTACAATTGAAAATTCTTGATTTTTTGAAAATTAAGAATTACAAATTATTCAGTTTTCAAGATTCACATTTTAAGGTATGTAATTTAGATCATTTTTTTGGGGCAGTTCAATTTTGAAGACTTACAATGGAAGATTCTTCAATTTTAAGGATTTTTAATTGAAAACTCTGCAATTTTGAAGATGTACAATTGAAAATTCTTTATCTTTGAATTATGTATAAGTAACATTTTTTAAATTGTGATGATTTTGAAAATCAGAAATCAACAGTTTTCAATTTTGAATCTTCCAAATTAAAGAGTTTCAAATTTAAATAATTAAAATTGCATAATTTTTCATTGTAAAACATGAAACTTTTATAAGTTTTAATTGTAAATGTCTTAAATGAGGAAACCTTCAATTACAATTCAACATTCTTGAATTTTAAAAATATAGATTAGCAAATTATTTCATAATTGAGACTAATATTTTAAAGGAATGAAACTTGAAACATTTTTTATAATATTTTAATATTGAAGATTTAAAATTGAAAATTCTTCAGTGTTAACGAATTTTAATTTAAAATTCGTCAATTTTGAATATATGCAATGGAAGATTCTTCAATATTATTATTATTATTAATATTATTATTGATATCAATAATTCTTTTGTGTTTTTTAAATTGACCTTTAAAGCACCCAAATAGATATTAATGCTATAAATTTCAGTAAATTGGAAATCGAACTTTTTTTTTTGTAACAAAACATGTAAATTTGAGATTGCTAAACTGTTATTATCATTATTATACCATTAAGCGATATCCCTTTCGGGATAGGCTCGAATCACTCGGTGAGGAGGTGAGTAATGTGGGTAAGGGTTATAGATTCTTAGATGGCTCAATCTCAAAGAATTTCTTCCACATAGTTCAGCTAGTGTCTCCTCTACACCACATTCTTTGAGGATTATCTCATTACTTACTTTGTCCATTAGTGTTTTACCGCGCACTGTGCGTAGGAATTTTATGCTAATCGCGTTAATTTTACCCTTATCCTTTTCTTTGTATCTTCTATTTATATATTTTTCCTTCTGAGCATGGATCCTGCTCTACCCATAACCTTATCCTCGTTTATATGCATATCTAACTCTCCATCTATCTTTCCGTCATTAGTGAATAGGCTACCAAGATATACGTACTTGTCAACTTGTTCTAATCTCTCATCAGTTAGGACAATGTTGCACATTCTTTTCTCATTTTTTCCTTCAAACACCATGGTTTTTGTTTTATTTACGTTAATTTTGAGGCCCATGTTCTTCATGCTTGTATTAAATTTATTCGACATTCTTTGCAAATCCTCAATTGATTCTGCCATAACAATCTTATCATCTGCAAATGTGAACCCACGTACCCTCACTGTCCCGAAATCCACACCTTCTTCGTTGAAGAGGGCCATTCTTCGACACTTGTCCATGAATATACTAAATATCCATGAGGACATAACGCATTCTTGCCTAACACTTTGCATAATATAGAACCATTGTTTTTATTGCTTCCAGAAGCCATCCATTGACTCCGTACTATTTCAGGACTTTCCAAAGTTTACGTCTATCCACCTTGTCAAACACCTTTTCTAGATCAATAAATGCACAGACATTTTTTTGCTTCACACTCAAACATTTTTCTGTACGGATCTTTGATCCGTATATGATCTTCCTGGCAAAAATTCACCCATATCTTTTCAGCTGTTACTTTCATTACCGTACGAATAAGTGTTTTTTAATATACATTTTATATAAACAACGAATAATACGAAATTATAGCGGAATTATTTCATGCTTATTTATTAAGTGTTCATAAATTCCGAATGCAATTTTAAATTTTTCAATAACTATTTTGAAATCTTTTGAATACCTTCGAATCACTTGAATTATCGGGAGTACACATGATATGGAGGAGGGCTAGGCAGGATAGGGGGGCGAGGATTTTGAGGAGGTATGTTTGGGTTAGAAGAAGAAAGGCTAAAAGGACAAGGGTGGTGTATGAGTTGGTGAGGGGCTGAGTGGGTACCCGCAAAGAAAATAGGTGAAGAGGAGAGGGAATAGGGTGTTAGTGGTATAGAAGTGCAGAGGTATTGGCGAAAAAACGGTTAGTTCGAGGCGAAGAAAAAATGAGAAGATATATTGTGGCCGGGGGGGATAGGTGGTGGAGTAGGGGCTTAGGAAAAAAGAAGGTATACATGAGTGAATTGTTAGCTGATTGGTGAAGGGCAGGGGCATAGGGGTGGGTTTTGTAGTGGTTATTAGAGAAGAGGCGTTTAGGTAGGGAAAATATGATTTGTGGGTATATTGTGATTGATGGGAGAATGAGGATTAAGGGACGAACTGAGTATTAGGAATTGAGTTTCTGGCTGTGAGGGGAAAAGGGGGAAGTGGGATTGGTTGGCATAGAGCTCGAGGAGGAGAGGGGGAATATACGCGTTTACCACCCGCTTCAATAACATATTTTTTTATTACAAAAGTATTATCAAAGCATTATTGTGGAGAGACGAGGGTATACTAAAAAGCTTCTAATAAAAAGCGACCTTCGTGGAGCCTTTTTATAGGCTCTCACAAATAGCATAAGCGTATGAGAAAGTAGGCTGTGATAAGCATTTATTAGAAGTTGTAAAAGAGTCATAAAGAATTCAAATTTCGCAAAAACAGTATTGTAACTCTAGGCCTTAGTGAGAACTGACAGATGAAAGGAAGTTTTGCGTTTCAAAGTGAATTGTATGAGTGCACAAAACTATCATTTTTACGAGCTCGTAAACTAACAAATTATCCATGACCAAACGAAATTACAATTCACTCATAACATTCTACGATTTCCTTCCAGCCCGGGTACATTACTGTGGATTTCATATCTACCATCTCCTCTGCTCCTTAAATCTTCTTCGCCAAGTAAATCCAAAGGTTCTACCCTCTTCTTCTAACGCCACGTTACTTCATTACATACGATAGACAACTATAAATTTTCAACTCAGGAACTGATTTATAAACCATAGTTTGAAACAATAAAATCGCAAGTCCTATTTCCCGTAAAATATTATTCTCACATGTTACGTGATTAGACTTCATGCGAAACAATACATTTACTATTTAAAGGTATTTATCATAGCGTTATTTTTAATGAAATAAGTTACACTTTCAACTAAAAATTGTTGAATTGTTGAATTTTCAAACCAAAAAGGCAAATTCTCTCAAAAATAGTTGAATTTTCAACCAAACATTTGGAACTTCTACTGATAAAATAAATGTTTAACAACGTATTTTAAATTTTAACCAAGCAGTTAAACTTTCAATCAAGAAGATTTTCTTCCAAGGAGGATGAATTGACAAGAAAATACATAATACAACAACAATCAATCTTATACCAATAATGGAACAAGTAACATTTTCAGTTGAACAAATTAATTTTCAACCAAAAAAGAACGAATTATCAACAAAATATGGAAATATTCAACCAATAAAATGAATAATTAACAAATTAGTTGAACTTTCAATCAGCTAGTTGAATTCTCAACCAAAAAATACGATATTTCAACATAATAGTTCAATATTCAGCCTATAAAATGAATAATTAACAAAGTAGTTGAACTTTCAACAAACTAGTTGAAATTTTAAGCAAAAATTGCCAATCAATATTTTAATATTTGAATTTTAAACTGAAAACTATTATTTTCCAGCCAAAAATGGATTAGCTCAATTTTCAGTTAAAAAAATCCAATTCGTTTGGGTTCTTATAATTAATTTCGCATTCAAGCGAGAAAACCATAAAAAGCGAAAGTTTATTTCAAACAGGGTAAAAAAAGGAATTCTTTCGAAAAATGCTAAACAGGAGAGTAGAGGAATGAGTATGAAGTATGTATTCAGCTACTTTACTTGTAAAACAAAATCACTAATTTTAATTTTTTGAGACATGTTTGCAATAGATGAATGCTTAAATTTACGATTTCAAATCAGCTACATGAATTCCATACCATAAAGTGCACAGTTGAATATCGTAGGTATAAATCTATAAGGAAATGACTTGCTTGAGCGTTTACGAACGGCAGTTACAAAGTTGGAGCTAAATTTGTCCCATCCCGTAGAGCAATCTCAGATTTTCCGACTAGGAATGGTGAAACATGCCTGAAGCTGCATGCAGTGTTTCAACGCTAAAACGCATTTACACTCTCAAATTCGTGCCATTGCCTCCACGCGAATTCAGTTCACGTATGAAGTTCGTACACCGATAATTTTGTTATAGGTCACAAACTGTGAGCTATATAGGCTCCTCGCTTCTAAACCTGCCACGGAACTTTAAAAAAGCTTGTTTTATTCAAAAGACCTTTTCCCTTTCGCTATTAAATAAGATTTCTGGACCTTTGTTTTAATTCATATTTGGAAAGAACTGGAGTAGAAAATAACATTTTGTTAATGTCCCCTTGACATAAATAGTTATCCGATACTTGAATCATTTCTTGTAAACAAGCATATCAGCAGCAATAAAATTCAGTCTGCTTTGCTGAACTCAAACAATTTATTCCATCCAATAATGAAACCCAACAAGCAGAATAAGTCATTTATTTTTACGAAGCATTATTCCAGATGGTCCTCGAGAAGAAAAACATTAGTGGGGTCTTTAGGGTAGATAGGTAGAGAAAATTTGCTGGTGCTCATGAATTTCAAGATAAGGATCCTGCATTCAAATGAAATTCAGCCAATCAAATTAGCACCCCCTTAATGGTTATTCGCTTCCAACTTCTTAATCAAGATGGAAGTGCAGTATGCAACGTTGGTAAACTCATCGATTTGATTTGAATTTACAAAGCCGAGTATATTCTCATCAATCCTATATGTAAAACTTAGTTATAAATATTCAAAACGTTATCAAAAATGCTCCTATGCCCAATTCTGAAAATTGCATGAAATGAAGCTTAAAGCTACTAGCCACGCCCACTTGAAACGCCCACTGTCCGTTTAGAAACACTTATTGGCCGCGTCCATAAACTGATCACGCGTAATAACCACCCCCTTATGTAAATCCTCGAAAATTAACCTGTAAGCTCAACGAAAGTCTCCTAATGAACATCAATATCCCCTTCTAGCGCCACGCTTACCATTAAATTACACTAACTCCGCCCACTAGCCACACCCAGTTGAAACGCTTACAGACCACACCCAACAACTATACCCACTATTCAACATCTTTAATACTGTCCTGCTGCAGTTGTCATTAGCCACTCCCTTCATTTCAAAAAAGGGGCTTTCGTGGTTGAGTGTTGAAATGATTTTATTAATTACCCTCGTTTTTTTCTGTCTGATCACTGCCAGTAGCCATGCCGTTCAGAAACACCTATGGGCCAGGCCCATAAATTAACCACGCCTTATAGCCACTTCCTTATCTGATTACTGGAACACTCACCTGTAGCTCAAGGATGGCTGCTAATCAAATCAGTATCCCCTTCCATCGCCACGCCTCTAGTAAATCACACTTCACCCGCCCACAAGCCACGCCCCAACCCCTTTCTTGCATTGATGAAAAGTTACAATTTTTCGTTCAAAAACGTCTGCAGGTCACATTTTCTAGCCGAATAAAATTTTTAGTATTTTGTAGATAACGGTGGGGTTGTAGGGGTTATTGCCATTGATAAAGGTTATTATTTTCCAGTACTAGGGGTTATTGTCCATCATTATATTTCATTTGAAGTATCTACCCTAGGGTAGTCAAAAATCATACCTATTAAATTGTTTTTTTTTAATAGAGGACATAACATGAAACTTGCCAAAAGATTGAAATTATCTGCCGTAGGCCAAGTTTCGATCTAGAAACGTAAATCTCATTTTTTCGAAAACAAAAATGAGGAAATTTTTTCAGGAGGGAAACTCAGAAATTGGGCAGTGGGGGTGGCGTGCCTTCCATTCGAAATACAATTTTTCGGACCATATTTATCTACACATACAGAAAAAATAACGGCTATTCGTGCCAAAAATATCTGCTATTTTTACTGAAATTTCGGTACACGTAGCCACGGCCTTATTTGAAACAAAAAATTTATGTTGCCTAGGAAAACTTGTCTTGAGGGTATTTTCTGACCTCTTTTTAGGAAGGAATCTGCAATAATAATTGAAATTTGTTTTTTGAAGAACAATTTATTTATGTGAGTGAATTAATTCGGGACTTTGAAGCCTGTCGCCCTCAAATCCTTCTAGAATTTGGAAGGAAAGATTCTCTCAATCTGGAGGTATTCCTTCTTCGGCACCCAGGCTACGATTTTCTCATTCATTCATTCAATATAGATTTTGTGAGGCTGCATCCGTATCGGGTAGTTTCGTATTAATATTCATCGCCCGTGATTTATTCTGAACGAGCCCCAAGTATTAACCATACATCAAAACCACCCTTGGCTCTGGCCTAGTTCACAATCTTTCCATAACCGGTAATACTCCTGCCCGAGTGAAAATCTAAATTTTCTAGCATTAAAAAAATAACACTCTGTGCTCGGATTTTTCAATTCTAATTTAATAAGAGCATATTTGGAGCAATACTTCTTTCTGTTCAAATACCTTTATTTTAAGCTTTTTGAGAAAGAAAAAATTATTTTCTTTCTCAATTATACATATTTTGTCGGTAGAAGAAATATATTTTAACTTGTGCACTCTGAAAGAAAAGATTCGAAAAGAAAGTTACGATAAGGCAGGGCTAAGCGAAATGTTTTTCTAGAGGTTTCTCAATATATTACCGGAAGGAATTAAAGTTAGATATTAATCCGATCTAAAATTATTTAAAAATATTGTATAATTTTGAAAATTAAGTCTATAAATAATCAATTCTAATCCGAAAAATCATAGAGTACCTTATGCGAATTGAGAAAGATATATGGGTTTTAAATAATCTTGGGCGGTTAAAATAAAACTTTGAAATTATTTAATAAATTATTGAAAATATTATATATTTTTTGGCTGTTAGTGCTTTCCGCTGGAAATTAGTTTTTTTTTTAAATTGCAATATAAGATCATAAAGTTGCGAAGAAGACTTGAAATTTCTAAAGATTGCAGATTGTGTTGTTTTTTTTTCACCTGAAATTGGTATGTTTAAGCAAGTCATCATCAAGATTCCCATTTTTCAACAATTTCAGAGAATTTCAAAGACTTTTGGAGGATTACTATGGGTTTCATAAGATATGAGGGATTTTATCGTTTGCAAGGAATTTCAAATGATTTTAAAGAGTTTATGGTATTTAAAAAGATTCCAAGGAATTTGTTCACATTTCAAAATTTTTAAGGGTTTAAAAAAAATTTCGTAGGATTTCAGGAATTTGCAAGGAGTTGTAAAAGGTTATCTAGGATATCAATGATATTTAAAAGATTTCAAGGGATTATAATAGATTCCTGGAGAACTGTACACGTAGCCACGGCCTTAAAAATAGTGAAGCTCTCTTTTTAATATGTAAGAAATTTCATGACTCTAGTTTGCTACTATTGACACTGTTTTGAATTTTACAAATGAGTCCGAGGCCTGAATATTAGAGAAGTTTGTTAAGACAATTTACAATATGATAGGTGACGTAAATACAAAAAATAGTAATAAAGTTGAGCAAGTGTTTTTTACTCGACTTATAAAAAATACAGAAAATTGCAAGCCTTCTATGAATACTATTTTCATCAAAAATTCATCCACGAAGCTGAATGAAACAGGAAAATCAAATTATAAAATATAAAATTATGAGCGTCCCTGTTTTCTACACGTATCCCGCCACAAGTTTTCAAATTTAACTTTTTTTTTCAGAAATTTACAGCCAACTCTGTACTTCTTTTTGGAGAGAGGAAAAACAGCCGGTAAGTGTTTACGCTGCTTCTTTTCCTGAATGTTTTAATTAGTATTCTTTTAATACAAGACTTTTTGGTTGTTGGATGAATCCAACTCGGAATCCAAAAATGATAAGAATGTAAATAGATACCCTGGAGATAAAAAAGAAAACATAGTTACTTTTTATTTAAAAACACTAAAAAAAGGGGTTGGGTAAAATCCACGAAAAATTTATGCTATTTTTAGCTTTTCTAATTAAGTTGTAAAAATAGAAATTGATTGAACTAATTTGTAAAACTATTTTTATTATATTAAACGTTTCTAATTTTATCTATAAAGTAATGAGTTTCTGATTTAGTGCTTCGAACTTAACAGTTTTCGGTAAATTACTTGATATGCTACAATTTCTGGCTAATTGGTAATAATTTTTGGAACTACAGGATTCGATTTAATACGAATGAAATCGATGGAATTGGCACTAACGAAGATAGGAAATGTTTCTTGCATCCTCGACTATATGGTTTCAGAATATCAAAGTTTCTCTAATACTAACAGTTTATTAGAAAATGTTTCAGTGTTCAGTCAAAATTATTCAAATATATTTGAAAAATCAGATATATTTATTCATAGACTTGTTTAATTTTTTATTGACTATCATCATCAAATTCGTATTTTTAAGAAAAACTAAATGCAGTTCTTACCCTAGGTAAATTTAAAAAGCGCAGTATCTCAAAGGGAAAGGATTTGACGCTGAAACCGCACATTTTCACCTGCGTCTCTAAGTTCATAATACAATTTTCATAATTGCATTAAAAGAGATGCAAAGTGCTCTTAACTAAATTTCGCCCGGCAGTAACTGTCACTCATCTCCTGAGCCAAAATCCCTTGAAAATCTGACAGCATATCTTGAGAAATAATATTATCACAATTTAAACGGACTCAGTAATTCTTTGATTTAATCAGATCGCTGCATTACAATTCTATCAATTTGAAGATTAGGATGCCTCATGAACTTTTTTATTTTTTTTATTTTCTTCAGTGTTAAATTAAAAATGTATCATAGTTTTGATTTTAAGACACATTTCAGACTAAGTCTTTATTTTTTTTAAATTATAAGACATACGGGAAATATCATTTATCTTACTAACCAAAATTTCTTGCGCTGAAAAAGAAATTTGTAACAATACGTGTTCTATAATTATACAATTTTTTTTCAAAAAGGTATAAAATAAGTAAAATCTTTTAAGAGGAAGGGATATGATGTTATTATTTTTTATTTAATTACAAAAATTATTTAATAACTTACTTAATAAGTGAGAACATCATTTCCATATTTTAGACTTGACACTCTTTCCTCCTTTTTAAAGAATTCCTTTTTTTCCTGTTTTTAAGAAACTTCCATTTTTTCTCGTTCTTAGCTTTCAATTCGAACTAAATAAATAGAATCCAATAAGAAAATCCAACTACTTTTGGTTGAAAGTCAATTCAGTTTGGTTGTCAAATCTACTATGATATTTTTGATTTGGAATTTATCTTGTTTGGTTAAAAATTCTAAAATTTCGTTGCAAATTTAATTATCTTGTTGAAAATACGTTTGATTTATTGTTTCAAACAAATTTTTTTAACCAAAGATTTAACTGTTCCATTTTTTGGTTAAAACTTATATATTTTGTGGTTGAAATTTCAACAAGTTGGTTAAAATTTATCTTTTTTTTTAGTTGAAAATTCATGTATTTTAATGATAATTCTTCCTTTTTGGTAGACAATTAATCTTCTTGGTTAAAATATAATCTTTTTGGCTCAAAATTCAAATATTTATTCTATATTGAACTAGTTCTTTGAAAATTTCAAATTAGTTTTGTTGTTGTTGAAAATTCATCATTTTAGTTCAAAATTCATGTTTTTGGTAGGTAATTTAACTATTTTGCTAAAAATTCGTTTTTTTTGTTGAGATTTAATTTTTTTTAACTGAAAATGTAACTATTCGATTTTTTGTTGAAATTTGATATTTTTAACAGAAAATTGATCTTTTATAATTCAGAATTAATCTATTTTGCTGAAAATTCGTTCAACTGTCTTTTATTTTTAATCAAAACCTTTTTCGGCTGAAAATTCACAATTTTAGATTAAAATTCAACTGTATGGTTGTAAATATACTTTTTTGTTAAAAATTCGTATTATCGAGTTGAAAATTAAAGTGTATTGTAGAAAATTCGCCTTTTTGGCTTTTTTTAAAATTCATGTATTTGGTTAAGAAATAATATTTTTTAGTTGGGGTTAAACAACTTGGTTGCAAGTTGAACTAATTAAAAAAAATATTTTCTTTCTAATATTGACCTCATTGTTTAAAAATTTAACTATTTTGTTGAAATTTTTTTTTTATTTATTGTTCCAAAATCTTTCGAGCTGAAAATTCAACTATTTGTACTATATTCGTATTTTCGAGTAGAAAATAAATCTTGTTTGCTGCGAATTCATCCTTTTGGTTGAGGATTTAACTATATTGTTAAAAATTCGTCTCTTTGGTTGAATTCTAATAGTTAAAAATTCGTTTCTTTATTTGGAAAATTGATTTTTCAAATTAAATTAAATTTTGAAAGTTTGTCTTTTCCGTTTAAAAAGAAATTTTTTTCTCAAGAATTTGCCCTTTCAGCTTGAAAACTTAAGTTTTTTTTTGAAAATTTATCTTTTTGGGTAGAAAATTAATCTCCTTTTTTGAAAATTCAGCTATTAAGTGGAGGATAAAGGATCTTTATTGGTTGAAAATTAACTTTTACGTTCAAAATTCAACTGTCTTCGAAAAATTTCGTTTGTTTATTTTGACAATTTAGCTATTTGGTTAAAAGCTCAACTATTTGCTTATTAATGCCACTGTTTGGATAAAAAATAATTTTCCCTTGTTGAAAACTCGTCTTTTTGGGTTGAAAATTCATCTCGCCCTTTTTCCCCTTGCCATCATCTTTAGAAGTTTCGTAATTGGTTGTGAATCAATTTGGTCAAGTTTGCCTACAAGTACTGTGCCTAACTTCATCAAGTTGTATCCAGCTTTCGAGGAACTTCATAGCCACACTTGGACTCATACTATTGGAGTAAAGCTTTAACTTTAACAGACGGTTCAATTTAAGACTGCGATTAAAGGCTACCTTAAGTTTAGAGCAATGAATTTGAAACTTTTCGAACTTTAAGGTTTCCCATTTAAAAGATCTCTGTGTTTAAGACTGTTAGAGTTTCGAAGTTTTCAATCCAAGAAAATGCCAGTGAAATAGTTTCCCGGAAAGTAGTAATTAATTATTTACTGACGTTTCAATATCGTTTCTACATAAAATACACTCTTTTTATAAAAAGTAATATTTTTTGGTCAAAAATTTAACTGTTACATCGAACATTCAATTATTTTGTTGAAAATTCGACTACTTTATTAAAAAGACATTTTTGTTGAAAATTCAACTGTGTCGTTAAAAATATGTCATTTGGGAATACAAATTCATCGTTTTTGTTGGAAATGCCATTTTTATTGGTTGAGAATGAATATGTTATGGTCAAAAATGAATTTTTCAGTTGAATATTCTGTTTTCTAAAAAAATCGTCATTTTGGATTGAAAATTCAACTATCTGATTTGAAAAAGCAAATGTTTTTGGTTGAAGTTTGAACGTTTTTGTTTTAAAATTCAATTATTTGGATGAATATTAATCTTGTTGAGTTGAAAATTCAAGTATTTGGTAAAAAATTTAACTATTCTGTTGAAAATTTAATTATCTGGTTGAAGATCAATTTTTTTGGTTAAAAATTTAATTATTTTGTTGCAGAATAAATTTTTTGGTTGAGAATTGAATTATATTGTTGAAGATTACATTTTTTGGTTGAAAATGTCATTGTTTTGTTGAAGATTAAATTTTTTGGTGAGACTTTAATTATTGTTTTGAAGATTTTATTTTTTTATTAAAAATGTAATGATTCTGTTGAAGATTAAATTTTTTGGTTGAAAATTTAATCGTTTTGTGCTGTTGACCCTTCGTCTTTTTGAATAGAAAATTCATTCTTTCGGCTTAAAAACTCAGCTTTCTTGGTAGAAACGTCATCAAAAGTAATTTTTTGTTGAAAAATGTAACTGTTATGTCAAAAATTCAATTATTTTGTTGCAAATTCAACTGTTTTATTAAAAAATCATATTTTCTGGTCGAAAATTGAACTGGTTACAAATACATCTTTCTTGGTAGAAATTATATCTTTATTTGTTGAAAATGAATATTTTTTGGTTAAAAATAAAATTGTTTGGTGAAAATTCAACGGTTTTTTAAAAAAATCGTATTTTGGATCGGAAATTCAACCATATGGTTGAAAATTTATCGCTGTGGGTTAAAAATTTAACTATTTGGTTAAAAGTTCTACTACTTTGATGACAATTTAACTGTTTTGTTGAAAATTTAATTATTTTGTTGAAGATTAAATCTTTTGGTTGAAAACACATCTTTGTAGGTTGAAAAAATATATATTTTTTAATCCAACTATCTTTGAAAATATCTGTCTTCTTAGCGTAAAAATTAAACTGTTTGGTTGAAACGCAACTGCTATTGGTTGAAGTTTATTTGTATTGTTAATAAGTTAACAGTCAAAAATGAACTTTTTTGTTAAAAATTCCACTTTTTGGGTTGAAAAGTCTGTTTTTGGTTTGAGGTTAAATAATTTTTGTTTGAAAATGCGACCATGTGGTTGAAAATTAATCTTTGTAGGCTTAAAATTCAACTACTTGGTTAGAAACTCTACTCTTTCTTTGAAAATTTAATTACTTTGATAAAGGTTTAATTTCTTTTTGTTCAAGATTTCATTACTTTGTTTTGAATTAGATTATTTTGATGACAGTTCAGCCTTTTGTAGAAAGTTCATCTTTATAGTTTCAAAAGTCAACTATTGGATTATAAATTTAACTATTTTAATCAAATTTAATTTTTTTTCAAAGTTTAACTACTTTGATTAATTTTTTGTTAAACATTTGTCTTTTTGGATAAAAATGCATCCTTTTGGATTGAAAATTCATCTTTTTTCTGGTAGAAATGCCATCTTTCTTGGTTGAAAATTAACATTTTGATGGAACATTGTCTTATCGGGTTCAAAAGTCATCCTTTTTGTCTAAAGCATTCGACTTGTTAGCTGTAAAACTCAATTATTTTGTTGAAAATTCGTTTCATTTCGATTTAAAATTAATATTTGTAATGAAAATTTAACTATTCCATTTTTGGTTGAAGATTGATTTTTTTTGGTAAAATTCAACCATGTACTTGGTGGAAAATTCACCTTTTTTATTCGAATACTTAACTATTTCGTTACGAATTTATGTATTTTGTTGATATTCTGTCCTTTTTAGTAGAAAATTAATCTTCTTGGTTCAAAAATCATGTTTTTGGTTGAAAGTTCAAGTTTCTGGTTAAACTTTGAGCTGTATTGTGGAAAATTAATTTTTGTGGTTGAAGATTCATCATTTTAGTTTCAAATTCATTTCTTTGGTTGAAAATTTAATGATTTTATTGATAATTCGTTTTTTAGGTTTAGAATTAAATTTCTTAACTGAAAATGTAACGATTTCATACTTCTGTTTAAATATGCTATTTTTAATTAGAAATGAATTTTGTATAGTTCACGATTAATCTATTTTATTGAAAATTCGTCCTCTTTTGTTTAAATTTATCAATTTTTTATTTCAAATAAAAATATTTTTCTCTTGAATATTCACAATTTTACTTGAAAATTCAACTATTTGGTTGTAAATTAATGTTTTTGTTGATGATTCATATTTTTAGGTTGGAAATTCAACTACTCAGTGGAAAATTCGTCGTTTTTGCTTGAAAATTCCACAATTTTGTCAAAAATTAAAATATTTGGTTGAAAATAAACTTTTCCATTAAAAATTCATATTTTTTGTTGAATATTCACATTTTGCGTTGAAAATTAATCTTTTTTGGTAGAAAATTATTCTTTTTGGTACAAAATTCTTGTTTTTCGTTAGAAAATTAACTTGGTTGAAACTTGAAGTACTTTGTTAAAAAGTTATTTTTTTCAAGGTTTACCTCATTGGTCAAAAATTGAACTGTTTCGTTGAAATTTCTTGTTGTTAAAAATGAACTCTTTTTTTTAATTCAATTAATCCATTTACAGTGAAAATTTATCATTTTTATGTTGAAAATTCCTGTATTTTGTTGTAAATTGGTCTTTTTATGTAGAAAATTAATTTGGTTCATTGCAAATCCATCTTTTTGGTTGAGGATTCAATTATTTTGTTGAAAATTATTTTTTATTTTTAATGGTTGAATACTCTTTTTTTATGTTAAAAATCAACTTTTTTAACTGAAAATTTAAAGATTCCATTTTTGGTTGAAAACTTTTATTTTTTAGTTAAAAGGTCAACTATTTGTTTGAAAATTTATTTTTCTTGATTGAAAGTTAACATTATTGTTGAAAATTCATCTTTTCCAATTAAAAAGTCAACTGTTTTCTAAAGAATTTATTTTTCTAGCTTAAGGACTCGACGTTTTTGTTAAAAATTCATCTTCTTGGGTAGAAAATTAATCTTCTTTCTTGAAAATTTACCTTTATTAACCTATTAGGTTCAGGATTCATCTATTTTGTTGGAAGTTCAATTATCTTGTTGAAAATTGAACTATTTGGTTAAAGCCACCTGTTTATGTCCAAAATTGAACTATTTTTTTTTCAATTCATCTTTTTGGATTAAAAATTCATCTTGCGTGGTAGAAATTAAGAAAATTAATCTTTTATGGATGAAATTTCCACTATCTTCTTGAAAGCACAATATATTTTGGATTGAAACGTAAGGAGTTCAAAGCGCTTTATATTGAATTCAATATTAGACAAAATGAAATTAATTTTATATAAAAAATTATTTCCTCATTATTCCCCTATTTTCATAAAAAGTCACCCCATTTCTCCTATTTTAAGAGAATTTTAGGCTGCGTTGAGTCTGTTTCTATTCTAATTTTAATTTACATTATTCTTCCTCAGATTAACCTAGGACATTTTTTTGTAATTCTTGGATTCAATTTCTGGTGTGGATATGAATGAACAAAGTTTTCAATTGTCCTCCATTGAACACAATAGTCTGGTCCCGAGGCTTGTAGGGGAAATTGTCACTGACAATCTCGTAAAATGCGTTGACAAATTTCGGGAGTGAATTGTCCCACCACCAGACTAGCGACAGTGAGTTATTGTCAGAATCCAATAGGGAGCAATTACATCTTCGAAAAGACGCTGAAAAATCAAGAGCACTCGAAGCGAAAATTTAATTAATTGACTTAAAGAGAAACATTTTATTTTAAAAACATTCTATGCAATTTAAAATAAGAAATAATTTGATGAGGTAAACATTCATCATTTTTTTCTCTGAATTAAAATCCGCTTTTCTCCAAATTACAGAACATTTTTACTCGCCTGCTGCACATACTTAATATAAAAGCGCCCTCATTATCCACACAAAAGGCGAGAGTCAAACACACCATGTTGTAAAAGGGACTTAAATTTACATAGTCAATTAATGAAAGAAAAGCTTTTAGCCTCAAAGAAACTTCCTTTCATCTTTTTCGAAAAGTATCACTCTAAAAATGTTTAAACTAATTTCTCAGCTGCATCTGCTTATATAAAAATTTGGTTAAATAAAAAATGTAAACCAACGTGACTTTTAGTAATGAAGGAATGGCTACAGATAAATTATCTGGAACAATAAGGAAAGTTTCTTTAAAGAAACAGCTTTATTTTTCACGCTGGAACTTAACGTGATTATATTTCTTCGAGTGACTATAGAATCCACTAGAGGGAAACACTTAAAAAAGAAATAATTTCTTTCCCTCATTCGCTGCTTTCATTTTTTTAACTCAAGTAAAAATAATATCGCAATTAATCTCGAATTTTGTAGGTGAGATTAGTATTCCAATATTTAGCTCTATACGAGATAATTGTAAAATAATTGTGAAGTGGTGTAACGATATGTCTCGTCAATATAATTGAAATTTAGAACGTGCAGATCAATAATTCAAAAAAAAAATTATAAGAAAAATGGGCAGTTTATACTCAAACAATTGGAATCTTATAACAAAAATCTTTATAATTTGAACAAGATTCAGAATCTTCTCACAATATTGGATTATGTTAGTGTTTTTCGTCGGTAATTGGTAGTTTTAGTAGAAAAGTTGAATTTCAAATAAGACGCACAATTTTAAACCATTATAGGCTATGTCAGAGTTTTACAAAAAGCAGTTTAATAAAATTTGGAAATTCTATGTTACATTTTCGTTTTGCATAAAAAATTGGTATTTTCAAAGGAAAATCATTATAATTTAAACAAGATTTAGAATCTTTCAACAATTTTGTATTATGTTAGTGTTTTTCCTCGGACATTGGTATTTTTTATTTAAAAAAAATATTCTTCGAAGAAGATTCACTCAATAGTTTCAGACGAAAAACGGTTTGAAAGGTTTAAAAAAACATAATGTTTTGAAATTAAACATAAAGATTAATTTTTGTTTAAAAAGTGTTTTCAGTCGAAAATTCTTATTTTTAATAAAAAAATTTAGGTTACAAAGAAGATGCACAACTTTTAATCATTTGAGGTTGTGTTAGCATTTTATAACAAAAACTAGTATTTTAAAATAAAAATAATTATGATTTGAACAAGATTTAGAATCTTTCAACAATTTTGGATTAGGTTAGTGTTCTTCATCGCACATTGTTATTTTCAATAAAAAATTATATTTCAAAGAAAATTCACAATTTTTAACAATTTTAAAGTATATTAACATTTTTTATAGGTTTAAGAAATGGTTTTCTTTAGAAACGTGAGCTTGCATCAATTATCTAAAATTTGATCCTTGCTTTCGTATTATTTTATATAATAGATACTATGGAATACAAAAAAATTGTCTTCATATTAATTTTGTATCTTGATTTAAAAATTGAGCGAGACAAAAAATAATCATTACACGCGTGGCGTTCGTGTTTGTTTCATAGTAAACAAGGATCAAAGCCTTGACCTTGATCTTAAATCGGAAGAATCCAAACGTAAATAGGCAGGGCCGCATGAATCATTTCTATTGGATTTTCACGCATGACGCAACCTGATGCAATGAACGCGCTGAGAGTGCAGCCCTCGTGCTATTTGTCACGTTTGACTGAGCACATCCTCTCTTTCATTGCTGCGGCTCCTCTCATCACAAAACTTCAGAGGCCGTTTGTTCTAGGAATATCGTAAACCGGGTGGTCTTATATCGGGAGTTGAGAGTGCATTTTAAAAATATAGTTGTGCTAGAAATTATCACTGCTGTGTCGATTTTAAAAATATTTCTTTTGTGTTTCCTTTTTCCTGAAAAGAAATTAGAAAAGGAGCTTTTTCAATGTGCTTATACAAATTTCATCAAGTTAATGTATCTCAAGAAATGTTTCATTTATGTGCATTAGAATTGTATTCATTTCTTAAAACGGCCGTTTCTCATGCTGAATGCGAGGCATTTGTGTCTTTGTACATATTGTGATTGCACTTTGAAAGGAAAAGCTTTCATAGCAATTCTCACACTGTTATTCTTTCTTTCCTCCCTCATTTTGCGTCATATATTTGTGTCGCTGTAAAAGGGAACTTTATGCGCGAAGCAGTATGAAGGGTGCTTTAATATTAACAACAATGAAAGCACTTTCGCATTCACCTGTGCCTCCAGGAAGCACGGCAGTACCATAAATGTTCACCTTATGAGGTATGCAAATATCTCACTTGGTTTCACCCATCCGGCTAGTATAGAAACTATTATATGGCCATCACAATTCGTGGCCCTAAAACCTTTACACCGAAAATTCAAGCTAATCTTTTTGTTGAAAATGAGCATTTATTATCATCTTTTGTTTTTTCTTTTGAAGTTAGTTAAATGGAATAATTTTTTGGACATTAAAGTCACATTCAAGTTAGTTAAGTCTGAAATAAAATTGTGATAGGCGAGTTTTTAAAAGCCCCCGTCAAAGACCACCCTATCCCCTGTAACAAAATATTTCTCCACTCCCCCTCCCCTTTTACTGGTCGTAATTTATGATTTCCAAAAATAATCTCTCTGAATCTCTGCACAATAAATCCCCGAGATATTATTTATCTGAAGTTGGACAAAAACGCTGCAAACAATTGAAAACTACAATTTATCCGAAGGCAGATAATTTTTATCACAAGGCTGATAAAAATTATCCTTCTCTTTGAAGGCTTGATTAAAATTTGAATGTATATTCAAGCTTATAATTTTCATGAATATTTTAATGATATAAAATGATGAATGGTGTTATAGGACTTGAAACTGGTGGGAATTTTTAGTATTTAATATATGCTTTGCAGAATGAAAACGTCTTTTTCAAAATTCCCTGATTTTTCCTTGAAACAATTTTTCATTTTCCATGACCATTAACATTCAAATACTAGCCTTTTATGCTTGTAATATTTTTAGCATAAGATGTTCTGTAAACGAAATAAAGCAATGTTTTTTTATAAAAATGCTCCAAATTTCAACAAAATAATCAAATTTTCAACAAGATAGTTGAATGAAAGAAAGAAAAGTTCACCTAAATTGCTGAACCTTCAAGCTAAAAGACGAATTTTCAACCATAAAATTTGAATTTTCTGCACAAAAAAAAAAAGGTAAAAAAAATAATTGAATTTTCAAACAAAGATATAAACCTTTATTTTAAAAAAACAACAACAAATTTGGACAGAAAATTCAGTTTTTGGATTGAAAATTGATATTGAGGGAAAGTTTGTCCTTATTTGTTGAAAGTTCTTTTTTTTTTTTTTTGAAAGCCTACTATTATATTTATGGTTTGGAATTCATCTCTTTTGGGTGAAAATTTAATTATTTTGTTGAAAATTCAAATATTTTGTTCAAAAGTCGTCTTTTTTGGATTGAAAATTTGTCCTTCTGGACAGTTATCTTTTTTGTTATCACAATTTGGTTGAAAATTTCTTTCTTTTTGACTGAAAAATCTTGTTAGTTGACAATTTGTCTTTTTGATGTGAAAATTTATCTCTTTTAGGGAAAAATTCAACTGCTTGGTTGAAAATTAATTTCTTTTTTTTGTCGATTTAACTATTTTGTTAAAAATTCATCTTTATTGATTGATAATTCTTCCTTTTCAGGTGAAAAATTCAACTATTTGTTTAAAAATTCATGTATTTTCCTGAAAATTTGTCTTTTTTGGTAGAAAATTATTCTTATTATATAAAATTCATCTTCTTGGGTTGAAAATTCAACTATTTACTTAAAAAATCATATATGTGTGTTGAAAATTTAACTTTTTCGTACAGAATTCATCACTTTGAGTCGAAAATTCATCTCTTTTTGTAGAAAGTTGACCTCTCATGGTTCAAAAGTGAACTGTTTGGTTGGAAATTAATCTGTTCTAGTTGAGTATACAAATATTTTAATATATCGTTCCCCGATCGATAAAATGAGCATTTCGCTGGATCTCTTTGAAGACTTGATTAAAATTTGAATGTATATTCAAGCTTATAATTTTCATGAATATTTTAATGATATAAAATCATGAATAAAACAAGCTTTTTACATCGCGACGGGTTCAAATAATTTTCATTATTAAATTAAAAATATACTATCGAAAGTGGAACATTTTTAAACAACAAAAGCCTTCAAAATGTAAGAATAATGAAACAGTTATTTTTTTTTTTTTTTTTTAAATAATCAAAATTGAATTATTGTGGTACTAATAATTACTAGTTACATAGTATAGAAGTATAACAGTGTCAAGACTATCAGATTTCTCTCATGCAGATTAGGAACTTTGTAATGTGTAAATGATACATCTGGCTTCACACATATATTGAAGTTGTGTATTACATTATCTGAAACTTGATCATGTCGCTTGTCGGAAACTTTGTCGTGATGTCTTGGAAACATGTATTTCCTGGCAACCACAACAACGATCAGTACTGAATGGGCAAAACTTTCAATAAGCACTTTCCCAGACACCGTGTATCAAACTCCGTTTCCGTGTAGTACCAAACTTTTAATTGAAATTCAATCCTCTAGAAAATCCGGTTTATTTCATAGATTTTAATCTCAGACAAGTCAAATTGTAATTTTTAGACCTAAAATAGTATCTTTTATTTCATTAAAATGATAAAGTTTCCTCAAAGTTTAAATTTTCACTCAGAGTGATTTTAAAATAGAGAAGTTGTATTTCAACACTACGAAAGAACCTGTAGTCTTCCCTCGTCAACCTGTTGATTAACTCTTAGCGTCAGCATTTTATCCACAAAGTTTCTTAACTTTCCACCACCTTCCCTCAAGGAATGTCAGACATTGTTATAGTCTTAGGGTTCTTTGCCAGAGGCACTTTCCAATTAAATTTTTCCTTGACTTTTCCGCAGTCAGTCACAGTAAAATTTAGTTTGCTAAAGACTTATTATCGGATAAAATTCTTGACTTTTGTAATACTCGTTTGATGATAAAATAAAGGACACTGCACCGAAAGAAGTTTCTCAGAAAAATGTACAATTTTTACTTTAGCAATTGCCAAACTCCCAATTTTTATATGTACTTCAATAGAAAAATTCGTATATTATTGAAATGTTATCCTGTTCAAAAACTTTTTTTTAGATTTGGCTATATGTATCATTTTTTGTAGTTAGGACCTACTATAGCAACATTTTAGTGCGCATGAACTTTAGATTCACGTTTTCGTACATACATACAGGATTTTTGAGGACGGTTTCAACATCCCATAGTAATTCAAGCAAGAAAATAGAAATTTCCTAAAACATAAAACCCTGGGATATTTCTTGTGTAAACTACTGTGTGGTTTGGAATTACTTGACAATATATGTGCATAACGTATTCCAGAAGGAAAAGTGTTCAAATTCATATTATGGGTTGTTTTATCATCCCTTAAAGATTCAATCAAGGCAATCGACATTTCCAAAAAACCAAAGCATGTAAGATTTTTTGATTAAACTACTGGGATGTGAATTAATTTCAAAATGAATCTCTTCGAAATAAATACAGAATGTTTCCTCTACCAAGAAAAGTATTTTAATTAATTTTTAAGATTGTTTTAAGATACCCTAAAGATTTAAATAATGAAATCGACACTTCCTAACAACCAAAACCGCTGGAGATTTTTTGAATAATATATTAACGTTGGAAATCACTTTCAAGTAAGTGCAGGAAGTGTTCCCTACAAGGAAAAATGTTCAAATTTATTTAAACGGATGTCAAAATAACCCTTAATGAATTGCAGCTTTTTTTCCTGCTATGATATGTTTCCCACATTTATTGTAAAATGATTTCCAACATGTATACTTTAATCAAACAATTTTCCGTGATTTTGATTATTAGGAAATGTCGATTTCCTTGCTTGAATATTTACGGGATTTTAAAAGAAACCTTAAAATAATTCGAACGAATTTTTTTCTAGGGGATGTTTTCCAAATTCTTTGTGAAGTGCCAAGCGCAACAGTTTGGAAAAAAAAATTCCGGTGATTTTTTTTGTTTGAAATGTTGATTCCCTTGTTTGAATCTTTTAGGGAAAGTGATTTATTGCCCCAACAGCTTAAATCGAAAATTTTTCATTGTTTTGGTTTTTTTTTGAAATGTCGATTTACTTGCTTGAGTGTTTAGGGGATGTTAAAACAACCCTTTAAATAAATTCAACCACTTTTCTTGCCTTGAAGGCATGACAAAATAACCCTTTAAATAAGTTAATCCATTTTTCCTGCTATGAGATGTTTCCCACATTTATTTGGAGTCATTTTCGACTCCAATAGTTTAATAAAAAAATCTTCCCTTGTTTTAGTTATTGTGAAATGTCGATTTACTTGCTTTAATCTTTGAGTCATGATAACAAAATCTCTAGGCGATGTTTCTCACATTTGATTTGAAGTTATTTCCGACCCCAATAGTTTGATCAATAATTATCCCATGGTTTTTGTTTTTAGAAAATGTTGATTTCTTTGCCAAATTTAAAAAAAAGTTTTTGAGAAGGACAACATTTCAATAATAGACGAATTTTTCCATCAAAATGCATGTAAAAATTGGAAGTTTGGAAATTAATTGATGAAAAACTGTCCGTTTTTCTAATGATTTTCTTTCGAATTATTGATCTGCAGATTCTAAATTTTAAAAAAACGCAGTGTCTCGTCGTCCCGAAATTCGGGATGACTAGTACAATATTTTTCATAAGGTTGGCTAGTCGTCCCGAATTTTCGAGTGGGGGCGGGAAGGCACCCCTGTGACTGGCCATAGAAATAATGTTGGTGAAACACCTACCCCTTTTCCAAGGTCTCGTGGGGGCAGAAAGGCACCCCTGTGTCTGGCCACATAAATAATATTGGTCCAACCCCCCTAATTTTTCGGGACGACTAGACACAGCCAAAAAAAATATAATTAGTCATTTTGAATCAAATCCATTTTCTGTATATTTTGTGCGGGGTTGTTTGTCAAACTTGCAGCGATCTCCAATTAAACATCAGGCGCCAGTTGTATTGAGAAGAAGTTGTGGTGAGGGGGTGGGTATAAAAAAAAGGAAAGAAGGGGCGATGAGAAATGTGGATGGTGAAGAGGAGGGAAGTGCAGTTATGATAAAGAGGGGAAATGCGGTTCGTGGGTCAAAAGGGGGAAGTTTATGAATGAGAGATGAGTAGTAAGAGGTGCTGGGGCATGGACATGGTGAGCGGGGTGAAGATGTTAAGGAGTCGAGGGGAATATAGGATAGTGGTGGTGCCGAAGGAATGTGGAGGGGATAGATGCTGTAGTGTTGAGAGGAGATTATAGAATAGGGGTAATGCAGAGAATATTGTGTGGCAAAAGGGTGAGGGAGGAATGAAATATTGGTAGTGGACTTGTGAGTGAGATGTTGGAGGAGGGTTAAAGGGCAAGGTTTTAGAAAGAGGGATAGATTGTAACTTGGCTTGGGTGAGACCATGAGGGGGGTGGAGATTGTATGGGTACGTGAGAAATATAGGAGAGGGACGTAAAGCTAAAATGCTGTAGGGATGAGTTGAGGATAGGGTGTATGGAAGAGAAGTTAAGGTAGAGTAGATATTATGTGAGAAGGTGATTCGTGAGGAGGTGAGGGGCGGAGAAAGGATCAAATAGAAGAGTAATGCAAAGATGACTGTGGGCGAGCCGTTGGAGGGCAAAGAGGGGATGATTGGAGGATCGCTAAGGATAGGAAATAAAAGAATGGAAGGAGAGGGGTGATAATCAATTTTAAGCTTATTTTCCAATTTTCCTCGGGAATGGAGCGTATTTATTTGTTTGCCGTGGATGTTTCTCTGGGTTCAGACGTGGTCTTTCATGAAGACAGATTTTCTCCATTCTGAAGAAGCATGCTAGGTTGGGATGTGAAAAATGCTAGAATTTACGATAGATATGGTTTATTGTAACACCGAGGAAGGATATACCCCATTTTCCGGGACAAATGCTAGAGCTCGGAGCACCTGAAATCTCGTCTACACATATACAAGACTCGCGACATGAGAGTGGCGGAATATTTCTCTTTTTAGCGCCTCTTTCCTTTCCTCTATTTTCTTCCTCGTCTATTCTCCAGACGCTTCCCTGTGAGTCGAACGACGGCAAAGGATATCGTTATCGATGATAGAAATGGACCCTCGATCTTTCTGCCTGGCAGGTGCACGAAAGGGCAATAATACTTTTTCCAACGAATCGCGAGCGTTCTTCAAAGACGGATATTCCTAAAAGGTCACATGCGGCAGAGAAAGGCCCTTAAAAATAACGTGGTTTTATCATGATTGATCTTGCTCAAAGCCGATAGGAAATACTCAAATGCTGTATGAAATACATTATATTCTATATTGGTACTTTTACCATATTTCACTAAAGGACGTATTTCATTATTGTTTGAGATCATACAATAAAAAGTTTATTCGAAAAGTGACTTTAAAACGTGATACAAAAATTATAATTTTCACATTTTTACGAAAATAAAAGTTCGCTGCCGAAATATAAAATAAATTATTGTATACAATTTTTAAATTTTCTATTTTTTTTATACATAACATTATTTCAGTAAATCTCTGCTGAACAATCCCTTAAAGTGTTGAATGTCCGTCAGACCGTCATACTTTTTTTCCCAGGTGGAGAAGTGAGGGGAAAGGATGGGAAGGGTGGGTGGCGGGATGTGAGAGGGGAAAGAAGGGTTTAGGAAGTAGTGGCAGAGAGGGGCGGAAGGGAATGATAATATAGGATCTGATAGGATCAGATAGGACGGGATAGTTTAGAAAGAAATAGGGAGAGAGGGGCTGCTAGAGGCTAGCTACGAAACCTTTTTTTGTAACTGGAATACATTAGCTCGAAAGTGTATTCTTGATTTTCTTTTTAATTACGAATTCGATTTTACAGAATCTAAAATTCCTCAAATTTGGTAAAATCAGCTTCTTGTTATTACTCTAAAAGTAGTTATTTCGAAAAAATCCTTTGAGCATCTTTTTTATTCAATTTTTAAAGAATTTTCTGTAAGGAAAAGCTCTAGAATGCATTAAAATCGCCAACGAGCTTAATCAATTTTTAAAAAGTAGTTAGCTCATGAATTTCTAAATTTTTTGTTGTGATCTATATATCTTCTGTGAACTCAATTTTTTTACGAAGCTTTTAACACATCCTCTGTATCAATAATATTATCACACAATACATTTTTATATATATTTTAATTTCCTATATGTATGAGAACCGTCGTTCACTTTTTAAAAATGATAATTACAAATTAATTACCACTCATTTGATCATTTTTAAATAACGAATTAATTACTTCACGATTTTTCTACCCTCCAAGTACTATGAAATTGACATTTTAACTCAATAGGGCCCTTAATTACCGAAGAGTTGAGCACTAATTAAGAACGGTGCATTGATTTTTTCCATTTTTCACATAGAACAAGAGATCCAGTTGACTCCGGTTGAGAATTGGATTTTTAATTAAACCTCCTTGGTGGTAATTTTCGCATATCAAAGCCATTCTCGATCCTGTAATTAGGTATTTTCTGATGCGTAATTTCTTCTCCAGTTATTCTGAGAAAGAAAACCAATAAAATCCCTGCTTAACTCTTGAAACTTATTTTTACATTCTTTTTTATTAGATCTTACCAGCAGTAAATTAACGCACGCATTGACGTGCCTAGGCTGTTATTTCCTAAGATTAAAAATGTAATAAATTAAAAAATACATTGAAAAAAAAACTTCTTAAATATTAAGAGTTTAAGAAATGTTTGAATTAATAACTAATCATTTCTAATTGGAAGCGTTTGAAATAAAAATATATATATTGTACGATTATGAACTTAAAACGTTTCAAAACAAAACAATCGTAGATTAGGTAAAATTGTGAAAAAGGCCAAATTTTTAATGGAATGAAAAGGAATTAGACACGCATCATTTCTAAATAAAAGCGTATAAAATGGAATAATTGGAAATTGAATGTCTTTCGAGTTGAAAAATGTTTGATCAGAAGCTTCCAAAAGTGAAAAATTTCAGAGTCAAATTATTTTAGCTGGACAATTTTATCAGAAAGGAGTTGAAATTGTATCATTTCTAATTCAAAGCATTCAAAGTTAAACAGTATTTTGAATAGAATTCAGAAGCTTCAAAGATTAAAAAATTTCAGGGTAAAATTATTTTAATTGGGCAAGTTCATCAGAAAGGAGTTGAAGTTGTATTATTTTGTAATTCAAAGCGTTCAAAATTAAACTGTTTTTTCTTTGACTGAAGAATCTGGAAATTTGATGATTTCAGATTAAAGTTTTGAAGAAATGACTTCATTTTTTGGACTTCAATATGACTTAAATTGTTCAAAATTGAATAATCAAACCATTTAAATTGGAAGAATTTGAAATTGTAAACCTTTGAAATTTAATAATTTGAGGAACGTTGAAAAATATGTAATTTAGAAGAGAAAGCATTCAGAATGAATGGATTCAAACTTTACGTGTTAATGATTTAACAATATCATACTTCGTTTGAATTTGAAGTATTTTCAAACACTTTTAAGCATGAAAATGTCAAAATAACGACCGTTTATAAATTTTTGGTTTTTATATAAGTGACGCAATTTCTGAAACTCATCAATTGACCACTTTAATCAGTAAATTTGCAATTAATGACAGTTTTTGTTAACAAACTCAAATTAAACAAATACTTAAATAGTTAAACATTTTAATCAGTAAATTTTCAATTATTAACATTTTTGTAAGAAAACATAAATTAACCAAGTATTTCAAAATTTGAATTTAGCTCTGCCAAGAGAAACAACTTCAGCCTAGTGGTGAATAAATTCCAAACTTCGAAAAAGCGATTTTTGGACAATTTTTAAAATTATAATTTTAATATTAATTAATCTAGGACCGACGCGAAGGGTATATGATAAATAAATGAAGGGCTGATTTTGAAACTCTGTAAGTCTCAAATTATTCTGTTTATACCCCTAAGAGATATTCATCTCCGAAAATATGAAAAACCAAAAATTAACTTTAGGGACTAAATTTTCTTTTGCATTAATAATGATCTAAATTTAAATAATGCAAAAATTGGCAATACAAATACAAAACAAAATTTAAGTAAGGAAAAAAATTAAAACATTATAAAAAACCAAATGATTTATGAAAAATGAATAAGTTTAAAAAAATATATTTGAAAATTTTTTAATTTGCAAATACTCCCAGATATACGTGATCTTGACATATTAGGTAACTGATTCTACTAAACAAAATTTTCACAAAAAAAGACTAAATAAATTATAAAAAAATTTATGAATTTAAAAAAACTCCCGGCCTTAGTGTTCTTCGCAATCGTAGAAATAAAAACATATTTTTTTAAATATTCTGAATTTTTAAAAAAAGGAAAAAATTGTAAATAATAAAACTGAAAACTATCAAATTTTCACGATACAATTACAGAGGCGAATTAAATGCAAAACAAACATTTAAAATATTAAACTGTGCAAAAATAAATAAATCAACAAGAAAACGCTTTCCGAATTGAAAAAATGTAACCACACAGTTGCTTCTTCGTAAGCGTCCCTGGTGTGGTTACACTTTTTCAATTCGGCAAATGTTTGCTTGGTAATTTGTTTATTTATTTTTGCATATTTCATTATTTCAAATGTTCGTTTCGCAGTTAACTCGCTCCTATAATGATATCGTCAAAATTTGGAAGTTTTTCAGTCTTATTATTTATTTAAAACAGGATTTTTATGGTATCGGTATTCAACTACTTTGGAGCATAATGGATTTAAACGACTGTTCCATAATTTTAGAATTGTTAAGTTTCTCTGGAAGTGGAGAGTGTAAATTAACGCTTATTTCGCATTGATAGTACCTTAAGGACCATCGGCCTGTCGAAATCAGTTGTACGTATAAACTGAAAAACCTGTAATTTCAGATCGACTGAATGGGGCAAAATTGAATCATGTGACTATAGCGAGGGCTCTGAAGCGCCTTTATTGGGCGAATGCGATTTAAATCACTCGAGCAGGACCTACTAGTATTGAAGGTAAATCATTCTACAAGAGCCCTTGAATAAACCTATGCTCGATCAAGAGTGTAGCTGGAATTTCGTATTACACTCCCACTCAACGCCGATCAGGAACTGCAAATTCTATTTTATTCTACATTACAATTCAAAATCATAAATATTAATAAGGGGCCGTACTTAAATCACTTAACGGATTATAGGCCCATTCTAAGGCCCCCTTCCCCATGTAACGAACCTTAAAAAAATATATCTATATGATAGGATATGGGACTTGAAACTAATGGAAATATTCAGTATGTAAGATAATACATGCTTTGTACACTATTAGAAATTTCTGTAGGAATTATCAGAAACGCGTCACTAAAGCTTTATACAGAGACCGTTTCTAAATTTTTTCTTAAACAGAAACAAAAAATTCAGCAACGGTCACATGTTTCAGAAAATTCTGTTACAATTCAGTAATTTTCAATTACTGTAACTAAAAAGTTCAAGGGATTAAAAGATTTTTTTGTTTCATTAATTTTATTATAAAATATGTAGTTTTATTTGTCCTGATAATATAAATAGTAAGAAAATATGTGTGAATTTGATATAAACACATTTGATTCATTGAGTATATTGTACAGGATGTTTAAGGCTCATGTAGTGGGTATTCCAACCTACAAAACTCACCTCAAAAAATTGGTTTCGAATGCTGGCGCACCGAAAGGATGTCAGCGGGCAATTTTTTTCCCCACAGGAATAACATATTCATATTTGAGGCGAAAGTCCCTCCGGAACGTCAAAACTCGCGATAAATATTAAAAAATTAAAAAATAAAAACATTTTTCAGCGATCGAAAAAAAATAAACAGAAACAGTACAATCAGCGCCGCGTGGTGTCCCGATCAATCACTAAATCGATTTAAAAGGACTTCTGGCGCCATATTCAAAATAGAAAAAGCATTGAAACATATGTAGGAGTAATAATTCTTAATAAGTTATAATATATTATTTGAAAAACATAACAAATAAATATTATCTTACAAAGATATAAGAAAAAGAGAAGGAAAAATATATTCAACGCAAAATACTGACTGATAAAATAGATAAATAAAACTTGCAACATTTTCTTCTAATTCTGAGTTGTTCTTATAACATTCCCTTCACACGATCCACACAGAAGAAATAATTTACATATAGCTGAAAAAGATTTGGTAAAGATTTT
>CAKNXH010001900.1:38506-62433 GCA_932178445.1 Andricus quercusramuli | reverse complement strand
AAAATCATAGAGACAACGACTTCGACTTTTTCTAAAAATGTTATTTTTTCGTCAAAGAATAATACAGCAATATATTTACCAAGTCTTCCCAGCTTACTAGAATTGATTTCTAATACGTGGGTGGGTTTGATGGAGTGTTAGGGGTACATTATGTAGCCTAAGGTTTCTCTGAAAAAATCATTAACACAATAACTTTACATTTTGTGGAAATAACTGTTTTTTGCTAATTACAAGTTTGGAAAATCTTTTCCAAATCTTAACAGCCGTATGTAATTTATTTCTTGTGGTGGATGGACTTTTGGGGATGTTATAATAATAATCCAGAATCCAAGGACCTTTTAGAAAAATCAAAGTCGCTATAACATTGATTTTTTAGAGAAATGATTATATTCTCATGGACTAAGATCGGAAACTATTTACCGGGTCTTTCCAGCTTTCTACAGTTGAGTTCTATTGCGTGAGTGGGTTTTGTGGGGTGTTGGTTGTACATTATATAGCCTAAGGTTCCTCTGAAAAAATCATAAACACAATAACATTGCATTTTGTGGAAAATGCTTACTTTTGTCAATTACAAATTTGGAAAATCTTTACCAAATCTTTTTTAGCTATATGTAGATTATTTCTTCTGTGTGGGTGGTGTAAAGGGAATGTTATAAGATCAACTCAGAATTAGAAGAAAATGTTGCAAGTTCTATTTATCTATTTTATCAGTCAGTATTTTGCGTTGAAAATATTTTTCCTTCTTTTTTTCTTATATTTTTGTAAGATAATATTTATTTGTTATGTTTTTCAAATAATATATTATAACTTATTAAGAATTATTACTTCTACATATGTTTCAATGCTTTTTCTATTTTGAATGTGGCGCCAGAAGTCCTTTTAAATCGATTTAGTGATCGATCGGGTCACCAGGCGGCGCTGATTGTACTGTTTCTGTTTACTTTTTTTCGATCTTTGAAAAACGTTTTTATTTTTTAATTTTTTAATATTTACCGCGAGTGTTGACGTTCCGGAGGGACTTTCCCCCTCAAATATGGATATGTGCTTCCTGTGGGGGAAAAAATTGCCCCCTGACATCCTTTCGGTGCGCCAGCATTCGAAACCAATTTTTTGAGGTGAGTTTTGTAGGTTGGAATACCCACTACATGAGCCTTAAAACTATGCGAACTACAAAATATCTTGGAAGGGAACCATTTTCGGAGAATATGACCAACACAGAAGTTGTAGCATTTTCATCGCCCGATGGAATTATGACCTTGACCATGACCTTTAGGGTCATTTCAATGTCAAATTGGTTGTTTTAAAATAGGAATCCCTATTTTGGACCCCGGGAACTGATGGAGCAGAAAATTTTACGTCCAGACATGACCTTGACCAATCGAAAATTTCATCTGGGAAGGTCGTGGCAAGATCAGACAAGGACAGGATAACTCGACTGGAATGCATTTTCGGAAGAAAATTTCAAACGCAAGAGTTGTAGCATTTTCGACCCCCGATCGATTGGTGACCTTGACCTTGACTTTGACCAGGACCAGGTCATTTTACCTTGTCATGCCATGGCCTTCCCAGATCAAATTTTCGATTGGTCAAGGTCATATCTGGACGTAAAATTTTCCGCTCTCTCGGTTCCTGGGGTCCAAAATAGAGGTTCCTATTTTTACGAAATCAATTAGACATTGAAATGACCCTGAAGGTCATGGTCAAGGTCATCATTTGATCGGACGTCGAAAATGCTACGACTTCTGTGTTGGTCATATTCTACAAAAATAGTTCCCTTCCAAAATATTTTGTAGTTCCCATAGTTTTATAACACCCTGTATAACCTCGATACATACGTAGTAATTTACATATAAACTTCGTTCACACGTAGTTTTATTATAATTTATATTGTTAAGACTAATATATACTGCAAATTCATATTAAAATTAATTAACACCAGTTCCCGTTAGATCACTGAAGTTAAGCAGTGTTGGGCGCGGTTAGTACTTGGATGGGTGACCGTTCGAGAATAATACTACTACGTTGCTGTTGGCGGTCGTGGTTGTGGTGAGCCCATACTTGTAGTTATTTACTACAAGAAACTATCCACCTAGAAACACTACCCGAATCGGGTAGTGTCACGCCTACCCCTAGAGGCTCGCCGAAAGGGAAACGGCTTAATGGTATAAAAAAAAAAAAAAAAAAACCAACGGCGATACCACGCTGAAAACACCAGTTCTCGTAAGATCACTGAAGGTAAGCAGTGTTGGGCGCGGTTAGAACTTGGATGGGTGACCGTTCGGGAATACTGCGTGCTGTTGGCCCGTGTGGGTGTGGTGAGCCCACACTAGTAGTTACTAGTAGTAAATAATCCACCTAGAAACACTACCCGAATCGGGTAGTGTCGCGCCTATCCCGAAAGGGAATTGGCTTAATGGTATATAAAAAAAAAGAACGTAATTACTCAAAATTGCAGATATAATCTACCTAGCCAAGAGGCGCCAAGAGGGCATCATTTGACTTAAATAGCGGACTCATCATTCAATTGAAATCTCGAATAGTTATTTATTTACGCAGCTGCTGCTAGTGACTTGCGGTCCTGATGTACCTTTTCAGAAGTTAATTTACGATGCAAATGATCTTAGTATCTTGTTACTATTTTATTGCAAAGGTAATTCGCTAATCAACCGAGATTCTGGGTCGTTGCCTTTACTCGCGATTTCAACACTTTGACAAGTGCAGTTCTTTTGCTTTTGCAACACATTTCATTAGCTCCTTTCATATTGACCATTACTTACTCATATATTTTTTACATTCTCATCAAAGAAGGTATTAGATTTGTGCAAAAATTGACTCCCCCCTCCGTTTTTGTTAAATGTCCACGTTTTGAGACCCCCTGAACCCGAAAAACAGGTTTTTATGAATGTGCATGTCTGTCTGTATGTCTGTACCTATATCTGTATGTCTGCCTGTGAGCCCGGTAACTTTCGAAAGAATTGACGGATTGGATTGGGCTTTGATATACTCTTCAAGTGTCAAATCAAATTCATGGAAAAACGACACAAGTTGCGATAAAATGTTTAATAATGCATACTATGAATTGTAATAATATAAATGTATTGAAATGGTATATTTTCAGGGTAGGTGAGAATTAAAATTAGTGTAAAATGAGAAAGAAATATTAAAGTTATCATCAAAAATAAAATTTGTGTTTTATTTTGCAATATCTGAATAAGCAATCCCAGGCCGAGATGCAGAAATATATGTAATATACGTTTGATATAATAGTGTTGAACAAAACACAGAGAAGTTAGCATTCCGGATAGAATCGAGTGCGAAGCACGAGATACGTGACGAGAATGTGTTCGATAAAGCCGAAGGAGCTTTAACAAAAGAGAATTCACAACCACCAAATTACATTTGTCGATGCTTTGACCATTAACCCGTGGTAGGCACACTGGTGCGAATTCGTACCAATGAAAATTACAATTTTGTAGAATTCAAAGGGAAATGAATTCAAATTTGATATTGGAAGGCATATTCACTTTTCAAATTATCTACAATTTTCACGGTGATAACGAACGAATTTCAAAAACGGAAACTCCCGAGTCGCACCAGTGTGCCTATAGAGAGTGCGTCAAAGGAGTGTGCCTACCACGGGTTAATTTTAGAAGGGCTGTGCACAAATTTATGTGAAATACAAAGAACGAGCGCGCAGCGTGAGGTAAATACATTATCAAGCGCGAAACGCGCAAATCAACAGCAGGCAGATTTTTAAACAATTTCGATTACCTTAACCACCTTTTTCGACAAAAAATACAAAATTTGTCACTTCTTCGAGTAATTTGTTCAGAAATAAAAAATCGTATTCTTGAAATATCTAACATTATGACACGGTCTCAGCCGTGCGAACTGAGAGTTCGACCGCGCGCGTACACTGATAAAATCACTAGAAGTTAAATATTAAATAAAAATTCATATTAAATAAAATCCGCAAAAACAACTTGAGTTGGCTTAACTTATTTTTGCGGGTAACGGCTCAATTATTACGCCCATAAATTTATTGTAGTTAAATTTCTTTAATTTTCTTTAAAATTCTAAAAATAGTGAATTGGATAACAATGAAAACCTGTTCCTATTGTGCAACTACTGGTATTCACTTGAGAGATACTTGGTTAAATTCACGTCGACAGTTTGCACCGAGCTCGAGCTCTTTGGCCTTTGATGCATTTCAGTACTATCACACCTGTTGAGCACATTATCGAACTGAAGTACATCCCTTTTCATGAAATCAGCTAAACAAGGTTGGCTTTGAATTTTTTAAAGAATTTGTTATTGCCTTTTTCTCTTATATTAGTGATAATTGACATTTCTATAGCTATACGAATTTTTGTTTGATAGCATTTATATTTTAAATAAAGAGGCGATTTTAAGTAGAACTTCGGTATTCAACGCTAAAAAATTGTAATTCTTTTATTGAAATCCCAGTAAATGATATTTGATTAATTTGATCGCGATATTGTGTAAAAATTATGTTTATATAAGGCTTTTAGACACATTTCAGATTTTTTTAATTGATCAGCAAATTGCGCATCAGAATGATCCGATTCTCAATATCAATTGCATATATTTTTTAAAATAAAAAATCATCAACTTTTGACGAATACTGGAACTACGTCAATCTGAAGAAAAATTTTTCAAATATAAACAAAAATTACCAGAGCCATAGAGATTTATAGCCCAGTATAGTAAAATTTGAATTTTTCTTCCACCTTGAAATTTCTAATTTTCTGAAACATTTCTTGTTGATCCTGGGAAGTTGTAAATCTTCCAGAAGTGGGTGCTTTACTTTCATTTTAGTTAAAATTCATCTATTTGGTTGCATATTCAAATATCTTGGCAGAAATATAATCTTTTTAACTAAGGATTCAACTGTTTGCTTGATAATTAATCGTTTTGGTTGAGCATTCAACATTGTTGAAAATTCGTATTTTTTGGTTGAATTCAACTGTTTTTGATCTAAAATTAAAATATTTCTGGTTTAACAATTGAACTATTGTGTTGTAATTATTTTTTTCAGTTAAAAATGAATTTTTTAAATTGAAAATCTATTTAATTTTTGGTTTGAAAATTCAACTATTTGTTTGAAAATTTATCTTTTTTAATTGAAAATTCAACTATTTGGTTGAAAATCGGTCTTTCTCGTTAGAAAATTGATCTGCTTTTTTGAAAATTCAGCTTTTTGGTTGAAAATTCAACTAATTGTTTGAAACTTTAACTCTTTTGTTAAAAATGTATTGTTTTGGTGAAAGATTCATAATTTTAGTTGGAATTCATCTTTTTTGCTCAAAATTTCATCCCTTTTGTTAAAAATTCAACTAGTTCAGGTTGAAAGTTGATTAGTTTTGGTTGAAAAGTCTACTGTTATATTTTTGGTTGAGATAATTTCAATTGAAAATTCATCTGCTTGGTTGACAATCGAACTATGGTGTTGAAAATTATTTTTCTTTTAGTTGAAAATTATTATTTATTAAATTGAAAACCTATTTCATTTTTGGTTGGAAATTCAACTATTTGTATGAAAATTTATTTTTTTAGTGGAAAATTCAACTATTTGGTTGAAAAAATTTATTTTTTTAGTGGAAAATTCAACTATTTGGTTGAAAATTCATGTACTTGGTTGAAAGTGGAACTCTTTTATGCAAAATTCATATTTTTGGTTGATTATTCATCATTTTAGTTGGGAATTCATCGTTTTTGGCCCAAATTTCATCCCTTTTGCTACAAATTTAACTATTTCAGGTTGAAAGTTAATTATTTTTGTTTGAAAAGTCTACTTTTATATTTTTGATCAAAATCATTTCAATTTAATTTTTTTTAACTTAACTTTTTTAACCGAAAATCTATTTCATTTTTGGTTGAAAATTCATGTATTTTGTTAAAAATTCGTCTTTTATGTTAGATAACTAACCTTCTTTATTGAAAATTGAAACCTATTGGTTACAAAGCAACTACTTGCTTAAAAGTAGAACTCTTGTTGAAAATATCAAAAAGTCCTAATTTCATCTCTTCGGTCAAAGATTCTACTATTTTAGATTGAAAGTTAATTGTTTTTAGCTGAAAAGTCTCCTATTATATTTTTGGTTGAGAATTCATCTTTTCGGTTAAATGTCCATAATTCTAGTAGAAAGTTCATCTCTTTTGGTCGAAATTTCATCTCTTTTGTTAAAAATTCCGCAATTTTTGCTTGAACGTCAATTATATTTGATTAAAAATTCGTCTTTTTTGTTAGAAAATTAATCTTCTTTATTGAGAATTCAACTTTTTAGTTGAAACTTCAACTACTTGGTTGAAACTTGAATTCTTTTGTTGAAAATATATTTTTTTGTGTGAAATATTCAAAATTTCAGTTAAAAATGTATTTCCTTGGATCGAAAATTTATTTATTATTTATTTATTCATTTATTTATTATTTATTTAATTTTACTTCTCTGGTTAAAGACGCAACTATTTTTGGTTAAAAGGTTATTATTTTTTGTTGAAAAGTCTACTATTATATTGTTGGTTCACATCATTTTAGTTGATCATTCGTCTCTTTGGTTGAAAATTATTATTATTTTTTTTTTAGCATTAAATTTGCTTTACAGAAAATCTAACTATTTCATTGTTGGTTGAAAATTCAACTATTTTGGTTAAAAATGTATCTATTTTGTTGAAAATTCGTCTTTTGGGTAGAAAATTAATCTTCTTTATTGAAAATTCAATTACGAATTCAATATTATTGCGACTTGAGACTTTCAATAAAAAGTATAATAACTGCAACTCGACATATGTGAATAAAGTTTTCATAAAATATTGTTATAAAATTCATCAGCTTTTAATTTGAAGGAGGATATTATGAAGATTAGAAAAAAAATGTTTTAGTATTTTAAAATGTTATAAATAATAAGTATTAACTTTCCTAGAATTTGAATATTTATTAAATTGTAATAAATAAGATATTATGATAAGAATGTGACATATTATGCAATACAGTTATAAGTCACATTAAATACTTTATGATAAATTAACAAGGTTGGAAGTTCCTTTATCTCAAATGTTGGCAAACTAATGAGAATAAAAATTATCTATGAAAGTCATCTGTCCTCCTTTTTCACTTTTCTTTTTATGGTTAAATGCTTCTTTTGCTTGCTTAGAATAAACGATAAAAATTTTAGAATTAAAAAAATTAGAAAAATTGGATTTTATCGATATTGTCCACAAAACAATTTTCTAAAAACAACATCCCCGGTGAACTTGTATTATCACAATGAAATCCAATTAATTACTTCAATGTGAAAATTATGTTTTGTAATTTTTTCTACCAGACTTAATTAAATTTTTTCTTTAAAACTCATTAAAAATCGTAGATTGTACTTTACTGTAATGTATTGTAATTTATTGTGAAAATAAATGTCCTCCAGGGATCCATTAAAGCTTAAAAGTAGAATCTTCCAATTTAAAGTTCGCGCCAGATAAATATAAAACTTGTAACGTCGTTATTTAGTAATATAACCTGTCAGACGATCGCAATACTCGTTAAATAGAATAGTTTACTGTACCTATATAAAATGAATAAAAGTTTTTGTGATTGAGAGAAGGTACTTAACCTATCAGAAAGTTTTCTTTCACAACCAATTTCTTTCTGCATATTTTCAAATGAAGCCATGAGCATGACAACTGTATAAGGAGCAGAAATCAAATTGTAGAAGAGGACAAAAAAGTTATCTACGATAGGTTTTCAAATATAAAATTTTGATAAAATTATAGAAACATGTATTACTCAAGAGCAATGGTCCTTATCCAGTTGTAATTCTCATGATTATAAAATTCATTTTTTTGAGTTAAAGGAGAAATGATTTTTATATATTCCTAATATGTATCAAAAAATAGTATCTACAATTAGTATAAGAAAAAAATGTTGCAAACTAATTGAAAAATTTGTTTAAACTTGAATTTGTGGGACAAATGCGTCTTTTACTATAAAATTCAATATCAGCAACTTCTGATTTTCAAACGATCTTCTTCCTTTCTTTTGTTAATGCTCGTTCTCTTCCGCAATTAACCTGTTTGATACTTGTTTCTGAAATTTGTTTATTAATTAATTAGATTTGAAATTTATTTATCTGAAAGGTTGTAAACAATTTTTTAAACATATCGATTTTTGGAATAGTTTACAGTTCAGAAGCGATACTCATAGTCGTGATTGATGCTTCTCACTCAATTTGGTGGAGTGGCTGCGTCAGCAGTTTAACCTGGTATATCGAAAGTGCGACAAATTGAATTTCCCGGCTCTTCCTCGAAGTGGTTCTTGACAAATTGATTCAACTGTCTTCAGTTTCTCGTAAATGTTCGTGCCCAGCTGGCATCAGCCTTAGTTTTATTCCCAGTCGACAGCCTGGCTGCTGGTCAGAGAAAACCTGAAAATCAGGGAAAAGTCAGGGAATTTTTTTAGTCTGGAAAAATGAAGGAAAGTTAATGGATGTCGAGAAAAAAATTCAAAAATCAGGGAATTTCTGTAAGAAGCACTTTAAGTAACTGTCAAGAATAATCAGTGCTGCCACAGTCACTTTTGGTCACTTGTGTTTCTTAAATCACTTTTTTGTGACATCTTTTAAGATAAACTCACTACTGTCACTTTTTTAATAAAAATATCAGTTTAGTGACTTTTCTTTCAATACATTAGCTGATGGGTCAACCTCCATTAAATTCAGGTCTATATCTATTTCAGAATTTTCTTCAATTCGTTTTAAATCGTTTAGGGTATTTTAAAGGATTTTTCAAGATTATAGCGTGTTTTTAAAAATTGCAAGGTATTTTCTAGATCTTTAAAAAGTTTCAAGAGATTCTAAAGGATTTGGAATCTTTTTGGTTCTTTCGAAAGAATCCGAAGATTTTTAAATTCATTTCAACAATTCGAAGGGATTTCAAATGATTTTAGGGTATTTTTAAAATGTCCAAGGAGTTTCAACGGCTTCAAAAAGTTTAAAAAATTCAGGGAATTTTCAAGGATTTTAAGGGACTTAAAAAAATTTTCATGGGGTTTAAAAGAATTTGCTAGAATTTCGGAAGATATGGAGTAATTTAATAGAATTTATAGGGTTTTAGGATATTTAAAAAGATTCCAAAGTATTTTATAAGATTTCTGAGTAATTCTGATGATCAATGATTCTGTGGGACTTTGAAAGCTCTCGAGATATGTTAATAAATTTTCCTGGATTTCAGGAATTTCACGGGATTTTATAATAGGTTGATGGATTTCAAAGAATTCATCAACAAGAATTGAGGAATTTTAGAATTTCAAAGACTTATGAATATTTCAAGTTATTATCATAGATTTAAAAGCATTTTAATTATGTAAGGGTATTCAAATAGATTTGAAGTGATTTTATAAGATTTCCGAATATTTCAATGATTTTAAGGGATATTATAAGCTCTCAAGGTATTTAAAAAAAATGCATGATTTCAAGAATTCTCATCAGATTTCATGTAATTTCACTGGATTTTATAATATTTTAATGGATTTAATAGAATTTGTTTACAAGAATTCAGGACTTTCGTAGGATTCCAAATATTTTCAAATATTTTATGGCATTATCAAAGATTGAAGTTTTATAAAAGGTTTTTAGGGTATTTCAAAATATTTCAAGGTATTTTCAATTGATTTCAATAATTTGAAGGTATTTCAAAATATTTGAAAGGAATTTACATACCCTAGGACATTTGTAATAGACTTCTATAATTTGAAGTGGTTCCAAAGGATTTGAAAGATTCTAGGTATTTATAAAAAAATTAACTTTCAATAGTTATGAAAAGTTTCAAGGGATTTTAAATAATTTCAAAATGTTTTTAATATTTTAGGATATTTTTTGAAATTCCGAGGAATTTTCAAGCTGTAGAACATTTTAGTGGATTTCAAATGATTTTGAAGGATTTTTAAACATTCTATGGTATTTAAAAAGTTTCAAAGGCATTTTCAACATCTTTAAAAAGATTCGGGGGATTTCAAAAGATTTCAGAGGATTTGCAATATCTTAGGGAATTTTAAATTTCTTTCAATAATTTGAAGGGATTTCAAAGGATTTATAATCTTTCTAGGGTATTTTCAAAGATTCGAAAAAAATTTCAAGGAGTTTTCTTATTTCTTATTTTCAAGTATTAGAATTTTAAAATATATGGCGTGATTTTATAGGAACTGTAATGTTTTAAGATATTTTACAAGATTCCAAGGGATTTCATAAGATTTCCAAGGATTTAAAGAAAATTTCAAAGTTCTCAAGGTTATTCACAGGAAGTAAGGGATTTTGTAGGTTTAAAGAGATTTTGAAATATTTTTTACCATTTATTGGAATTCATTTACAATTCACCCAGAATTTTTATAAATTTATCCTGAATTCTTTTAAATTCTTTGGATTTCCCATTAATTTTTCTAATTCTTAAAAATTCACTCAATTCAACTCAATTGAATGGATTTTTGAAAAGTTTTTGTTTAATTCATCTTGAAGTCTTTTAAACTCACATTGAATTCTTGAACATTTCATGAGATCCTTTTCAATTCCCTTGAATTTTTCTTAACTTAAATCAAAGTTACAGAATTATATAAATTTCTTGAATTTATTTCAATTCATTTGAATTATTTATTAATTCACCTTGAATTTTTTTTGAATTTCATCGGTTTCTTCTCATTTTCCTTAAATTTATTCCAATCTCACTGAAACCAATGGCATTTTTTATATTTTCTTCGAATTCATTTGAATTCTTTTAAATTTAACTTGAATTGTTTTGAAATCATATAAATCGAATTGTTTTGAATTCTTTTAAATTAAAAAAAAAACATTAGTCGCATGATTAGTGCACCTTAATTATTTTTAGTCACTTTTTGTTTAGCAATTCGTAATTTTTTCGGTTTAAATAAGACATTCCTTCACTTTTTCAAGTAAATTAAGCTGTGGCAGCCCAGGGGAATGAGAAGTAGAACATTTATGAATATAAATTAAAAATGGTTTGATTGCGTTTATAAAACCAAGGTGGAAAAGTTATACATCGTATTGCCCACTATGTAAAACTTTTCCGTCTGGGAAGATTCTATATTCAGAATGTTATAAGATTAGAACTTTGGGTTCTAAATAATAATGGCCACAGAAAATCAAAAATTACTCAGGGAAAAATCAGGGAAGTCAGGGCATTTTTAAAATAAAATTTTCCGGCTCTACAATACTACGTGAACATTTTACTCTATGAATCCTCTCTTCATTCACGTCGACATTTTCCTGTATTGATTGACGTTTCACAAATCAAATTTTTCCTCGATGACAATACCATTGGAAATACGTTGAATGCAAAAAATTCTCCCCATGCAGTTCCTCTTGATTTTTCTTTCTGAAATTCCAAAATTGAAACCGCTACTTTTTGTAAAATTCCATTTCCTCTCGCTGTTCTGGAATTCTGCACACAATAAAATTATTCAAACGAACAGAGTCTAAAGTCAAGATTCTTCTCTTTCTTTGAGACTTGAAATGTAACTCATCCTAAGAATGAAGAAAATTTGCACTCTTTAGAGAACAGTTTGTGTTGTGGTTTATGAATAATAACACAAAAAAAAACGTAAGTGAATTTTCGTTGCGGGAAATTTTCAAGTAGATAAGGTTGAATTTTTTCGCATCGAAACTCTGAAATCGCTGTAAAGATTACATTTCATTTTTTCTGTGAAATAGCTTATTTTTATGCAACGATTTTCGTGCAAACTAAAATATGCAAATTACTTAAATTTCCCGCAATATTCGTTCATATAATAAATTATGTCATGTGTAATCAATAATTCAGTTTTATCTGGAAATTAGCATGCATGGTTTTAAATTTGCCTCTGATTTTATCTCGTTCTGATGCACTCTTGCTCCAATTACAGCAATTTTCCACCAGGTGTGTCGAGTGAAAAAAATTTAATCTTTTCACACCCGGGGATATTTTTATTTTTCTGCAGATCGTAGAGACAGAAAATTCATAAAGTGAAGAAGAGTGGACATGCAGGAAATTAATTTCACGTAATTTTCGATAAATTCTGTACCACTTAATCATTTTTCACGAGCCTCGTAAATCGCGTTGGTTTTTCAGTCAACTTTTCTCTTTTCCCTTTCACGTCCTTATGTTTTTTCGTTTTATATCTGTCTGCTCGTATTTTGCTTTCGCTGTCCCATAAATGGTAAGTGAACATCGACTGACAACCCGCATCTCAAGTACGAAAACCTAGGGCTATTAGTTCGTCATGAAGTTGAAATGAAGTTTGACTTTCACTTACACTCGTATGTAAATGTTCCAGTGAATTATTCATTAAAGCATCCTTGCCTGAACATGAACGCGAATAGGGTGAAAAACAAATGATTCTCCAACGGTTAAACTTTTACTGTTAACTTACGACGGAAAATTAATTTGAATACATCTTCATAATATTTAGCATGTTGCGAAACAGCGAATTAGGATTGTCCTGGGAAAGACTAAATACCGCGTATAAATATTCCATATTTCTTTCAAAATTATTTTAGCTTCTTGCGGTATTTTGCTTCCTCATAAAGGAACATTTATAGTCGTAATATTTTCGAATATTTTAAAATAAAAACTCTTCTGATTTATTATTTTATGACTAATCTTGAAAAAGAATGGAGAAATATACATTTCTTGAGCACGAATCCAATCCTTTTTTCAGATCACTCATTTTTATACGGATCACCGGGATGTGAAAGGATTTCTTTTTTAGTGTTTTTCCTCCACCTTCTCCTCCTCCTTATGTTTCACCTACTCTTCCTTCTCTTTCTTCTTTTCCGCGAAGCCTTCAAAATCAAACCTATTGAGATTAAAGGGATTCGAATGTTTTAATTTGAAAAGTTGAAAATCAGAAGAGTTCAATTTTAGCTGCTTTAATTTGCAGTTTGGTTTTGATCACTTCAAACGAAAAAATATTTAGCTTCAACATTTTGAACTTTTTAATTTCAGTGACCGAAAAAATGTTTGTGAACCGGGAAATTACTGGGAATTTTTTCTGCGATAAAAGTGACCTCTCTTATAAATATTTCGCTGTTCATAAATATAATTTTCAAAAAATTCTATTTTAAAATTAAAAAATTCCGAGAAACCCTGGAAATCAGGGAGTTTGAAACAAAATTTGCAAAAATCAGGGAATTTCTATAAGTGAGACTTTATTTTTATAAGAGATACTTTAAATAACTAATAATAATAGGAAATGAAACATTTTAAAATTATATAATGAGTTTAATGATTGCTTGACAACAAACACTTTCTTTTATAAATAATTTATTTTTCATACTTCAGATTGAAAAATCTTTTCAGATTTCATGCGTCAAACCGATCTTATTCAAAAAACTTAACAAATTATTCGTTTCTAAACACTCACTTATATTTAGCATACTCCTGTTCGTCTTAAAATATCTTATACTAAAAATGTTTATTTATATTCTTAAGTTTTGAAGTGGTTAAAATGGTAAATTATGCTATCAAATCGTTTAAATTTTGTGTTTTTAAAGTGTAATCCAAATTGAAGAAATAATTTTCCTTCATTAATGTAATAATACCTTCAAATTTTTAAAGAATATATATATTTGTTTTTTCAGATTCACAAAAATGATAGCCTTCTGGAGATTCACAACCGGAAGCATCGAGTAAAACGTGAGTATATTTTTAATTTCGAAATTCATAGAAGTAATGATTCTTTGAATGATGAAATTCAAAGTCCACATATATGTAGTCTATCTAAGAAAATTGGTCCTGAATATCTTCTTGTTCTTCAAAGCTTCACAGATAGCGCTTTAAATTATATAAAGAATTAAAATTTTTTAAATATTTTAAAATGTTTAGGAGAGTTTAAATGAAATTCAAAGTTCACACATATGGAATCTATTTAAGAAAATTGGCCCTAAGTATCTTGTTCTTCAAAACTTCCCAGCTAGTGCTTTCAATTACTTAGAAAATTAAAATGTTTGAAATATTGTAAAATGTTTATGAGAGTTTAGAATGTAAAATTTCAACTAGAGAATATTCTTTTTTTTAATATTTTTAGTATTTTTCATTGTATAAATAAGATTAACAGGGTTTACTAAAATAATAACATTTTCCAAGTAAGAACAGTAGTACATAATCCAAAAATCACAAATCTCTAAGTACTGCTAATTTCAAGACATCCTTTAAGCAATATTTAAATAAAACATAAACATCTTTTAAAAAGTTAAGGTAAAAACGTATGCCTAAAGTAAAATAAATCTTAATGGAATTTATAGGAAATCTTGCAGATTGGAATGAAGGTTGAGTTTAGTGTCTCTATTTTGAAAATTGTTATCATTTCGATCCTAAAAGAACTCTAATATAATTTTTTCTTATCTTTATAATTTGGATTAATATTCATCGTTTCAGTCTCTGATTAAGATTAAGTTTGACACTTGTTAATAAATAATTTTCAAATTATCAAAAGACATTGTTAAATTGATCAAGGGAAAAAATGTGATCGAGAAAAAACGGGGAATGCAAAGTGGGGAATCTCCAGACGCCCTTATTAAGAATTGAATATAGAGTCGATAATCAAAAATTATTATTAGCGGTAATTTAAGTTCGAAGTTGACGGTATATTTGAATTCCACATGGGTTTGTAATCCGAATTCATTAATTGCACAATGATCCAGAATATAAATAGAGTTTGGTTTGAAGTTGCCACAGACCTCCAATTCTGTTTTGGCTCAACCACAAACTATACCAGGTTCATGGATCACGTATAGTGATATGTAGAAGAGAGACCTCTATAAAATCTGGTGAATATGGTGACCATTAGATACCAGAACGATCCCTATTTATGACTCGTAAAATAACATACGTGCACGATTCTCGGTTCATTTTCTGTTTCTGCAAAGAGAGGTCTAATAGCTAAATCGATAATCCCAATATAACTTAACACGTAGCTCTGGACATTTTGACTCTCTCCTATGCTTTGCCTGTATCATAATTAAAAATAATAGTATAATAACATAATTTGATTATCTTTTATTAAACGGATATCAGTTTTTCTAATTCAGTTCCCATCTCATCGGTTCTAAAATCGTATTACATCTTAACCATGTGTCGCCCATGGGAAATACACGTAAAACTCTAGTACTTTAAAAAATTCATGACCTCAATAAAACTTGGAATACGGCCTGCTTTAAGAGCTTGTTTCGAAAAAGTGAAGCATAAAAGCAGCTATGAATAATTCGCGAGACTAGTGATTGTATATTGCTGGCGACAATCTCATCTAAAGAATGCTAAATTTCGTTTGAAATTGAAACGATTCTGACTGCTTTTTCTTTCTTCAAGTTCATTAAACTCAAACTTTTTAGATTTTTCTGGTGTCCACAGTCCGAGATTAGTAATTTTGCAATTTAAAATTTTTTTGTTGGAACAGAATCTGATGTTTTACTATTAGAATTAAATAGCACCTGCATTCCAACTTATTGAAGTACCTCTGGCACGGACGTTAGAGAGAGACCGGCGTCTGACCTAATCAACGTCGCACCACTGACCAGCGGCTTCTACCGCATTCTAGTGGTACCATCCCCGCTTTGGTCAGACGCGGCTTATTTTCCATCAGATCAAAACCTGGAAATCATGTAAAAGTCAGGAAATTTTATTGGACAGGGAAAGTTAGGTGAAAGTCAGGGGTGTTGAAAAAAACCTTCCAAAACCCAGTGAAGTTCCATGCGAGGCACTTTTAATAACTGTCAAGGAAAATAAATATGAAATTATACAATTTTAATTCAAAATTGTTTTATTCTGCTTATAAAATTTTATATTTATAAATGTTGCAAGATGAAAATTCTAGTCTTTGAATATTAATGGTCAGTGGAAATGAAAAATTGGTGAGGGAAAAGTTCGGGAATTTTGAAAATGAAGTTTTGCGGCCTTCCACTGGCTAATAATTTTCTTTCCTTATATTTTTTCAGTTGTTTTCATCTGACGATAATATTTTTCGAAGTGTCACGTCCAAAAAATTCGGGATGACCAGTCCAATATTTTTCATGAACTTGGCTAGTTGCCCTGAATTTTTGGGATAACTAGTCCATCTCCTTGTCCAACTCTCCCAATTTTTCGGGACGACTAGATGCAGTCAATATTTTTAGTTAAAAATTTCAAGATTTGGTGGAAAATGCAAAAATTTTGTTGGAATGTAATCCTTTTTGGTTCAAACATCAACTGTGTTGATGAAAGTTCATCTTTTTGGGTTGAAAATTCAACTATTCTGCAATAAAATTAACTTTTTTGATGAATATTCATATTTTCGTATTCAATATTCAGATGAAATCTTTCTGGATTGAAAATCCAGTTCTTTTTCTGAAAATTCGTTTTTTGGTTAAAAAATTGACCTTTTTTGGTAAAATTTTAATAAAAAGAAACCGTTTGATTGAAAATTAATTTCTTTGGTTAAAAATTCAACTTTCTGGTTGTAAATTAATCTTTTTGGTTAAAAAATTTAATAACTTTGTTAAAAATTAAACTCTTTTATGGAAAATTGTACTTTTCAGTTAAAAATTTGTATTTTTTGGTCAAAAGTTAAACTACCCACCATGTACAATTTTACTTATTTTACTGTATAAAATACTTAATACTTGGATATAAAATATATAAAAACCTACAGAGATCGAGTCGTGCGACTTTTTCGACTTATTTATATTTTTTGGAAAAATACGACTTTTTACGAGTTTTTGGAAGAAAATGCGACTATTCGACTTTCTCCAGTTTCCTTTGTTAAAAATTCGTCTTTAGGTTGAAAACTCGTCATTTTTGGTTAAAAATTGAACTGCTTTTTTAAAAATGCAATACATTTCGAATTGGAATCTTAAGAATTTAAAGCGTTTCAGATTGAATGCAATATCGTGTCTATATTAATTATTATATCTAAAATAATTAATTTTCGGGAAGTTTAATTTCCATCTAAAAAAAAAGTTTAATTTAAAAAAAAAATTTTTAAACAGAATAGTTAATTTTTCAACCAAAAAAAGATAAATTTGCAACAAAAAATTGTGTACTTAATTTTTTGATCAAGAAAATTAATTTTCAACAAAGAAAATTAATTTCTAATTACCAAGCAGTTGAATTTTGAACCAAAAAAGATCCATTTTTAACCAAGAACATTAATTTTGTACCCAAAAAAGATGAATTTTCAACAAACTACATTAATTTTCAACAAAAAACATCACCTTTCAAACAAAAATAATATATTTGAATTTTCAGTTCGAAAAAATAATTTAAAAAGACGAATTGCCAACAAAATAGTTCAATTTTGACTTAAAAAATGAATTTTCAATTAATTAGTGTCGTCCGGATACAAGCCACGCTACCTACCCTCTTCGAGCTACCCCTTCCCCTTGCCAGGTCCGTACGTTTAGACTCGACTGTTTGTTATACTTAAATAAACGTACGGAATTTTAAACCAAAAATTTTAATTTTCCACCAAAAATACGAATTTTCAACCAAAAAGGTTAATTTTGAACTAAAAAAAATGGTTACTTTGAACTAAAAAAATATTAATTTTTAATTTAAAAAAATATTAATTTTCAGCAAAAGATGAATTTTTGACAAAATAGTTCAATAAATTACTTGAATTTTCAACCAAAAATGGAATTTTTGACAAAATAGTTCAATAAATTACTTGAATATTCAACGAAAAATGATGAATTTCAAACTAAAAAGATTAATTTTTCACCAAAAAAGACGAATTTTCAACCAAAAAGTTAAATTATGAAAAGAAAGTCCAACAAAATAGTTATATTAACAACCAAAGAGTTAACTTTCTAACGAAATCCATGAATCTTCAACAACAAAAAAAGGAATTTTTAACATAGTAGTTCAACTTTCAACCATGTTGTGAAATATTCATTGAAAAAAAGTTGAAGTCACAAGACAAAAATGTAATAGCTAATATTCCAACCAAAAACGGTTTCAATTTTAAATGAAAGGCATTTGATATTTTAACCCAAAAATATTTTTATTTTAAATCAGAAACAGTTAAATTCAACCAAAAAGATTAATAATTTTCAACCAAGAAGTTTTTTTCACCAATTAAGTCGAATGTTTCAGTCAAAGCATACTTGATTAATCTAATCAATTAAATTTTTACTGATTTAAATTTTGAATGTGATCTAACAGCAAATGCGAAGGAGAGAAAGAGGTATTTTTGCAACATTATATAATATCCTGGTGGGGTAAAATGTAGGGGAAACCTGCCTACAGTGGATAATGCCACCTATAGTGGATAATAATGATTTTAAAATACTAATGTATGTATGATAATAAACTTAATATAATTAATAATTAGGAGACTATATATGCGTGCTAATAAATCAAAATTAAAATTAATCATTTTTCTTTTATTTATGCTCTCAATTACTGATTATCCACTGCAGTTTGCACTATCCACTGTAGGGAGGTTCCCCCTATCCAAAGATAGCTTCAAATTTTGACTAAAAGATACAAATTTTTAACTGAGAAGTAAAATTTTCCATAAAACATTTGAATTTTCAATCCGCAAATATTAATTTTCCACCGAAAAGACGAATTTTCAACAAAATAGTCTAATTTTCAACCAAACATATGAATTTTCAGCTAAAATGCATTCTCCAAAAAAAAATGAATTTTCAACCAAAGAATTCAACCAAGTGATTGAAATTTCTACTAAAAAAGATAAATTTTCATTAAAAAAATTAATTTTCAACAGAAGAAAGCAAATTTTTAACGGAATAGTTAAATTTTCAACAAAAAAATCAGTTTTTAAAGTGGAATTTTTAAACAAAGAAATTAATTTTCAATCAAAAGGTTTTATTTTTAACCAAAAAATATTAAATTTCTTCTAAGAAAGGTCAATTTTTTAACCAAAAAATGAATTTTCAGAAAAAGAATTGGATTATCAAACCAGAAATATTTTATTTGAATCTTCAACGCCAAAATATGACTTCATTAAAAAAGCTAATCTTATGCCAAAATAGTTGAATTTTCAACCCGAAAATTGGGAGAGTTGGAAAAGGGGTTTACAATATAGAAATAAATAGGAGAAGCAATCTTCGGATTGTTGACCATAATATTATGTATATGAAACTTCCAAGTCGTTCAGATTGGCAAATCTTACAGCAGGCACAAGTTTAATGTTTATGGTATGAAAGGGAGTGCTATAAAGGCAGTTTTAGTTGTTCGGGAAGCTGTCATTGAGTAGAGTTTAAAGTGTAGTTTAGACGTGACAGAACGGTACGGCTGCGATCAATCGAGCGAGGTTTCATGGTTCAACGGTGGATTGGAATTGCAGGTATGGTTTTGAAGTCCCATTAAAGCATCGGCTTATGGTATGTCCTTCATAGGCATCCGTATTGCCAGATTGCCTGCCTGCCGCCTGCTCGATTCGTATCAGAACGACGATATTCTGCGAACCTCGCTCCTAGGAATCAATCTGATATTCCACAAAATCTGAATCATAATCAGGGTTGTGTACCCTACCTGGAAAACCTGGAATTGGCATAGCATTTTTTTTAAGTCAGGAAATTTCTTAGAGAGTGTGCATAATTTTTTTTAAATTCCAATAATAAATTTAATAATAATAATTCTTCATTTGTAAAAGTAGCTTCATATTACTATATTGAACTATTTCTTTGATAATTCTTTTTTTTTTTTTGAAATTCATTTTTTCAACTGAAAATTCAGCTAGTCTGGTTTTGGTGAAAATCGGTTTTAGTTAAAAATTCAAGTATCTGATCATTTTTTAAATAAAGATTTAACTACTTGTTTAAAAGCTGCGCTTTTTTTTAAATCAATTTTTTTGTCAAGGATTCAACGTTTTGATTGAAAATTCATCTCCTTGGTTGAAAAATGAGTTATGTTATTGGAAATTCGTCTTTTTTTAGAAAATGTAATTATTCAATTTTTGGTCAAAAATGGTGTTTTCAGTTGAAAATTCGAATTTTTTGGTAGAAATTACTCTTTTAGGTTGAAAATTAATCTTCTTGTTAAAAATTCAATAATTCTAGTTGAAGTCTTTCAATCTCAGTTGCAAAATCATCTTCTTGGTTTCAAATTCAACTATTCCAGTTGAAGATTCACCACTTTAGTTGAAAATTCATCACTCCGTTTGAAAATGTAACAATTTTTTTGAAAATTGATTTTGTTTTGGTTGATAATTAATTTCGTTTTTCCGGAAAATTCAACTCTTCCAATTGAAAATTACATAATTTTAGTTGAAAATTCATCTTTTTGGTTAAACATCAATTTTTTAACTGAAAATTTAACTATTCAATTGTTGGTTGACAATTTATCTTTTTAATTGAAAAATCATTTACTTTCTTGAAAATTCGTCTTCTTTGATATAAATTAATTATCTTGGTTGAAAATTCATCTTTTTGGTTGAAAATTTAACTATTCCAGTTAAAGATTGATAATCTTAGTCGGAAAATCATCTTTTTTGTTTAAAATTCAACTTTTTCCGTTAAAGATTCAGCAGTTTCAATTGATATTATTTATATTTTAATAAAATTATTTTTTAACTGAAAGTTTAACTGTTTAATTTTTGGTGGAAAATTGATCTTTTTTATTCCAAAATTCAACTATTACGATGAAATTTTTTTTGTTTAGTTAAAAATCCAACTATTTCGTTGAAAATTCGTGTATTTTGTTGAGAAGTCGTATTTTTGGTAGAAACTTAATCTTCTTGTTTGAACATTCATCTTTTTGATTGAAAGTTCAAGTATTCCAGATAAATATTCATCATATTAGTTACAAATTCTTCTTTTTGGTTGAAAACAAAACTACTTGGTTGAAAGTAAAACTAAATTTTTTTGAAATAAATCTGTTTTCTCTTTATGATGGAAAATTAATTTTTTGAAATGCAAATTTAACTATCCCATTTTTGGTTGAAAATTGATCTTTTTTATTTCCAAATTCAGCTATTTGTTTGAAAATTCAACAATTTGATTTAAAATTCACCTATCTTCTTGAAAATCCAAATTTTTACTTGAAAATTCAGGAATTTTAAGCGCTTTAAATTGAATTTCATATAGTGCCCACCTTAATTTTAGCTGAATATGCACTGAATTTTAAGTATAAGAAGATATAATAAAAATTTGTTTGAATTATTATTCAGATTCATGGACTTTAGAGACAAATTCAAGAAATGATTAATCATGTTTCTAGTATTATTTAATTAATTGATCTTGCTAATATATTTTAGGATATCTTGTGATAAAACTTGTCAAAGCTTTCTAAATTAAACATATTAGTTGAATTTTGAATCCCTAAAACTTGAAAAAAAGAACATTATTTATAATAAACTCGCGAAACTGTATACCTATTTCCAATCAATTGTTTAAAAATATGCGAAATATTTGAATGGCTCCATGCTATGAAAAATGATTTGTTTATTTGTTTTCAAGGTTATATAAATTTAATTTTCCTAAGACTCTTGAAAAAAATTCGAAAATATTTTTGAAAATTTCAGATATGTCAATTCAAAATTTCAACAAAAAAGTTCATCTTTAACCAAATAGTTGATTTTTTAAAACAAAAAAATGAATGTTGAATAAAAAATTTAATTTTAAACTGAAATGACGAATCTTTGACCAGAAAAGAAGTTTAAGAAAACAATTGGATTCAACTAACAAAGATGTTTGTTCAACAAAACTCTTTATTTTCAACAACAGCAAAATGATTTTCTAACCAAAAAGACGAACTTTCAAGAAAATACATACATTTTCAACCAAATAGTTGAATTTACTAACAAATTGTTGAATTTTCGGCAAAATAATTTAAATTTTAACCAAATAATAAAATTTTCAACTAAAAAATATGTATTCTCGACCAAAAATGTAATAGTAGAGTTTCCAACTGAAAAGAATCAACTTTCGACCAAAAATAGTTGGGTTCTTAAAGGATTTTTCAGACAGGAAAAGAAAACAAATTTCTACCAAATTGTTGAATTTTCAAGCCAAAGAGCGTCATTTCTGAGAAAATGGTTATATTTAAAAAAGTGAATTTTTAACTAAAATATAAATGTAATTTTCGATAAAATAGTTGAATCCCAACTAGAAAAGACACGAAAGTTACAACATTTTCATTCTTTACAAACGTCCATCTTTAAATTTCGGCACTTCCAAAGTTTCTTAACATTTTCAACACTAACTTGTTTCTTGTATAATAAGTTCGACATTATACAAACTTTCAATATTTTCACTGTGATCATTTTCACTGCAATATTTCTAAAGTCTAGTTAAAAAATTGTTTCATAACGAGCGATTCCAAACGATGTTGCAAATTTTCAATTTTTCACATCTTCGAGCTTGTAATAATAATCTTTTGAATGTTTGTTTTTAAAAAGATTGTTTCAAGAAATATTTTAAACACGAAAAATTAAAAAATACATTGCAATCAGTGAGAGAGCTGTAGTTCAGTCTATTATACTTTATTTTTCTTGATATAAGCCTGCACTCTGTAAAAGCTGAGCTTACACTGTTATACCTTGAAAAATACATGCGTCAAGCTTTTAAATTGCTTTGAATTTTCAACAAAAAAGTTAATTTTCAAATAAATAGTTAAATTATCAAAATACTATCCAAATAATTACTCTATCAATGAATTTTTTTCTAAAAGTGTTTGTATAGATGTACCTAGTTCCGACTCGCACTTCTGGAAAATTCACAACTTCCTAGGAACAACAAGGAAAGTTTAAAAAATTTTGAATTTCTAGGCGGAAGAAAAATCCACATTATCCTGTATTGAGCTATAAATCTCTATGGCTCTGTAAATTATGTTCTTTACTTTCGAAAGCTGTTTCTTTAGATTTATGTAGTTCAAGTATTCATCGAAACTTACCGTCAAACCCGGTAATTTTGGACATGTGGGGTAAATTTGGACATTCGTAAATGCAACCAGAATCTAGAACCAGTTAAAGCCTTAATAAAGCCTTAACTGCCCCACATTAAACCCCACATTAAACCCCACATGTCCGAAATTACCCCGTTTGACTGTTACCCGTGCAGAAATTTCGCCGTGGCCCCGACCGGGCCCAGACTCGTTCATATCGGGCCCTGATGTGGAAATCGAGTCAGGGCCAGACTCATCATGAAACACGTAGCCACCTCGGAGCCATGTCTAGGGGCCCGATCAAACGCCCGATCTGTCCCCGGTCTGGCCCATATTATTTACCCGAGTCTAGCCACATTATTTACTTTTCTTGTAGGAATTAAAATGCTTCAAAATAATTATAACAGAATATTAAATGAAAAGCCAAATTAATAGGATTGAGCTTCATTTTAACAACACCTTAAAAATAATTAAAAATGGTTATTTGGACCTCTGCTTCCGATTACCGTCCTAGTCTTTTGCATTCCAGAAAACGTTGCTCATGTGGGACAGCACTTCCTCTTCGGTTGCATTGAATTTGTCAAAATTACATTTCTTCATTTCAATCCGCAAATAGTATCCCTTACCCCGTCACTGAAGCGATAACATGCATAACTTTAAACGTAGAATCCAAAATATAACCTCAAAATTCCAACTACTTGTTTTACAAAAACACGCCACCGAGCGAAAAATATCAAATAATAATTTTTTTGACTAAAATGAGGAAATCGAATGTTTAGGTTAGAACTTGGATCCAGTACAATACAATTAGATATATCACAGAATGTAATAGTACAATAAAAAATGTAATACCATAAAAGACTTGCCTTCGTTGCTTTCGTTTTCATCGCGTAAATACGGAATTTTGTTGATGGCACGATGTTTGCGAAAACGCGGTTTGCTCCTTAATTTTGGCATTTATTATTAATGTGCTAAGAATATATTGTACGGTCGCGACCACGGTTCGCACTACCAGAACATTTGCAACACAACGCCACGAAGGG
>CAKNXH010001900.1:0-28506 GCA_932178445.1 Andricus quercusramuli | reverse complement strand
CTTGCTCAATTTGCGAAGGTCTATTAAAATTAATTCAGCAAAAGAAATACATAATTCCTGATATATTTTTTCTAGTAGAATGCGATGGCTCAATCGGATTCATCGTAATATTTTTCTATAAAGCGTTAAGTGTCCAAAAACCGAACTTTTCTGTAGTTTTTCGCTTCTGACGCTTTCTGGATAATTTTTATGATGAAACTGATTGTGCCATTGTATTCTACGTTGGGGTTCCCTTGCAATTGGAAGATGTAAAAATCTGCATGTGAGCCGGGCTCATCGTTTTTATTTGCTGAATTTTTGAAGGGCTGCCAAAAATTATTTTCAAAAAATTAATACACGTTTTCGTTGTATTTTTTTTACGTAGAATACGATTATGTGATTGGTTTCATCGTAGGAATTATGTAGAAAGAGCTAGAGGCAAAAAACGCGGTTTTTAGTGGTTTTTATTTTTTTTGAGGTCGTTCCACCACTTTTAAAAATCTGAAAAAAATCACAGGAATTTTTGAGCCAAAAATACATAACATAATTTTCTTTTAGCGAGGAGTCGGTCTTTGTTTCCGATATAAAAATTTTTGAAGTTTTCAAACGTCTGTAAAAATTTGAATTTCGCGCCAAAAAATTGTTCGGCTTCATAGGTTTATAGGGCTTGAAAAATCCTACAATTTCCTTTTTTTTAAATTTTCCTTGCTCAAAAATTGACCGAGATATTGCAAAAAAACTCGCCAGCACTCTATGGTGTCCCATGTTTCAATGAAAAAATTAGATTTCAAAGAAGATTCACAACTTTCTGACAATTTTAGGTTACAATGGCGTTTTACATCCGAAATCGGTATTCTTAGTAAAAAAGAATCTTTAGATTGCAAAGAAGATACAATTTTTGTTGTACAATTATAGGTTAGAAAATCAGTTATTTGAAACCAAAATAATTAAATTTAAAAGAGGGTTTACAATTTGGAAAAATTTCTTTGTATTTTCAGTGTTTTTCGTCGAAAATTGATATTTTGAATTTTAAAAAATCATAAAATTCTTCAGATTGTCATTATTTTGCAGACTATTATTCAGAATCATTAAATTCGTCATGTGTGTATTATTTTTTGTTTTGTTAGCGTTGTATACCCGAAATTGGTAGGGTCAATAGAAGTAAACGAGATAACCAGGTTAGTGTGATAAAGAGCAAATTTGAAATAAAAAACAAATTAGTAAGAAGAAAAAGGGTTTCTGTCATCAGTTATTGCTTTCAATTCATTATTTCTAAAGAAACTAAGTTTCTTTGAGAAAACTCCAATTCATAATTGCGTCCTGTTTTCTTTCGATCTCAATTTTTCCTACGCATAGCACCTTTTCTTGACTTTTTTGGGAATCTAGGAAGATATGATATTTTTCTTAAATATCTGTTGATTTTCTGAAACTTCTACATTTTTATTATTTGTAATGAAAAATGGTGACAAGATAATTAAAAATAAGGCTAGACTCAAATTGATGGGAAATATTTGACTATACTCATCCCTAATTTCGGGACGACGAAATGATTGAAAAAGTAAACAAATGAACTTAACATTAAAAGAAAATTTGAAATCGATTTCATTGTAAATTGAAATCTATCATGTGATAATAACTTTGCGATATTTCAAGTGATTAGATATATTTTTCTTCCAAAAATTGGTAAAATTCCCGGTCACAAAAGAAACTCACTGTCTTTTCCCGGTTTTTCCCGGTCTCAGAAAATCCCCGGTCCAATGGCCACCCTTAAAATGAAACTGAAAGCTATATGTCATTTTTGCTTAGAAAACAAGAATATCAACTTTCGACTTGAGCCCAAGAGAATTTCAATATACTTGTGCTTTACATATTCGTTCCCCGGATGTGGAGAGATAGCACAGCATTTCGTCCTCACTTCGAGAAAGAGGTCTGGAAGTCCTTGGACGAGAAATAGTTTACCGTCGGAAATAACAGTGCCAAAGTTTGACGCTTTCCAGAAAATTTATGTCGCTTCTCGGCAAGAAATGGGTCTGAGACTGTTTACCAAAACTTTCCCGCCTCTCTATCACATTTCGCGTATGTTCACTCGCATGTTCCCCCTGTACGTAATTGCAAATAAACTCTAACACTCCTAAATTTCACATTTGACACATTTCCCTGTTTGAATTTCAAGATTTAAAGCCACAATTGCATTCAAGGCGTTATTCTACAATCTACTGTAAGGGTGAACGTGTTAAATTAGCTGGTTTATGTAGCAGGTAATTTTCTTTTTCTTGAAATTGTTAACTGTTTTCTATTTAAAATTAAAAATCATTCTACTTCTAAGATTCCGAAGCAGAGAGAGCAAAAATCTCATTTAATTAAATGATTCGACTGATATTCACATATTAAAAAAAAAACATTGATGTATTGACGCAAAATTGAAAACATCTTAAAATCGACATGCTTGACATTAATACGAATACGAGATCTGTCAGGAAAGTATTCGAGCTTGCGATTTATCAGAAGTAACAGTTAATTCTAACCAATGGTGATGATATCTCATTGAAGGAAATTCGGCTTGTGTTTATCCCCAACTCCATCAGTCTTTCTTCCATCCAGATCCATCCAGTTCCGGTTTGATCTTTTTTCCCCACTAACTCGCCATTTTCCTTTCCATCAAGGTTTCTGAATACTACTCCTTCTCATCTTCACATACTCTTTCTTCTGTCCCCTTTTTCTCACCACTCTCCTGCTCAATTTCTTCCCCTCCCGTATCATTTGATCCACTACCCTCCTTGTTTTGCGTAATTCTTACTTTCGTCGGTAGACCCATCTTTTCTGGCCCTTGCTCTAACTGGTCACTTTTATGCTTTACCGAATCCCCATTACTCCCCTTTCCCCGTTTTGTTTATTTGAAATCTGCTTCCCTTCCGCCACTGGTGAGCGAACTAACACCTCTCTTTTTTTGAAAGAGCCTTTCTCGTTTGAAGTTTCCTTTGTTGTTGATTCTGTTCCTTTAGCTTTTTTAAGAACGCCTCCAGGATATTTGCACTTTTCTTGTCCCCCACCTTGCTTATAATGTCTTTCTTCGGTCTGCCCCGTAACCTCCTTTTCCCCCTTGATCAGGGTCTTTTTCCTCTCGGCCGGGTCCTGCATTTTCATTTTCATCTTCCCGCTTCTTTGCATTGCTGTTGTTGTTGTTGTTCATGTTGGACGTTGTTACGCTTGATGTAACGTTATACGGTCCTGACATTTGCGATTCAAAACTTTCTCGCGGCAAAACGACCACTCTGTGTTACACTGCTGACCCCTGCCGGATCCCACCGGCACTTGCTTTTTATTCCCGTCAATTTTCTTCCTATCCTCTACAACGCACTGATGAGATAATTAAATAAATACAATAAAATGAACAAATTGTAAATTTGAGTTTTGAAGTCCAAATTGTTGTTTAAAATATCCTGTTTCCGGTGAAAAATGCTAACATCCCATTATTGTTCAAACATTGTAAAAATTCTTTGAAATCTAATGATTTCTTATTATTGCTGACAATTTTAGGCGAACAACTCTAACATAACATAACAAAAAATTGTTTAAGATTGTAAATATTCTTTTAAACCTAAACGTAATGTTTTTTGTTCAAAAAATTGTAAATATACCTAGAAATCTAAGGATTTTTGTTACTAATAGCAATTTCAGATGAGAAACACTAACATTGATTGGAAACATTGTTTAAGATTATAACTCTTTTTTTATACGGATTGCCACCGAAAAAATGCGAGCATAACAGAAATTACAAAGTTATACTTTGATTAATAATGTTTAAAATGTTTAAAAGGATTTTTCTTGCAAATTTTTACAAAATTATATTTGGATTTTTTTAATTTAACCGTTCCCTTCTCTAGCCAACAAAAACTCATCTGAAAAAATATTTGTTATCTTCATTGGCATTGTATCAACGATATAAAATTGTGATACGCAGTGATAAGCATGAAAAAATACTAAAATCTAAATTTTACAAGATTGAAATTTCGTAACTTGTAATTAAATTAATTGAAAATTTGATTTTTTCTATTTTTTTAGTTCAGGTATTAATTTTTCACGTCCAATTCGTAATCGTAAAATTTAAAACTCTTATTTTCCAATTGTAAAATATATAAAACTTGAATTTAAAAATTCCATATGTGCAATTATTTAGAAATTGTACGATTTCAAATGTAATTTTCTACGCTGTACAATTTTTATTTTTGATTAAATTCTACAAAATTGAATACATTAAGTTTGTACGTATTCAGAAATAATGTGCAACAGAGTGTCAAATCTATTTCCATATTTTCGTAATTATACAGAGACTGCAGCTGTAACGGACATTTTAATGAGAAATTGTGCTTTTCGAAATTAACATCCATTGATTCACGACAGTTCAATTACAAGCTTCAGTACGCTTCTTAGAAACGAGCCATTTATAGGTATTTTCCTGTTTATCCTCCTTTCAACTATATTAATAACCTGTCAATATTTCCAAGATAGGAAAACCCTTATATGAAAATAATTTAAAAAGTTTTTACATGAAATTTTTTATTAAACCTCTAATATCATAATTAAAAGAGCCTGCTCATGCGATGAGAATGTAAAAAAATATAAATTACATAATGGGGGGAAAAAGATAATAAAAGTGGAAGGGTTTCATTAGAGAATGTACTCTGGCCATATAATCAAAGTAACAATCTAATTATCTCCAGATTAAAAGAGTGAATATTCCAGAGCATATTTAATTTTAATTTTATTAATTGAGAGGAGTATTAATTATTTTCGACCAGAAATAAATAGTCGTAGCGATGTAAAGCAGTTTTTTTTCATTGGGAAAAGCTTTAAATCACATAGGATTAATTAACTAAAAACACGACCATTTCGTTGACAATTCAATCGAATTGGATATATCCACCTGCGTTCATTCTATCGTGTATAACGTTCGCAAAGAGAAATGCTGAAACAAAACTGGACCTTTGCAAATATCCAACATTCCGCATTGCTCATTTCAAAATGTCAGTGTATGAGAGAAATGGTGAATTAAAGCGATACAAGAACAATTCACGTATTCCCAGAATGACTAATTAGTGACGGAATGTATGCAATTACAAATTTCTTCTTTCAAAACAGTCACCCGAACTTTTGATCGTTATCAAAATATTGAAATGTATTCAAAGATATTCAGTTGATTGCGCGACTATAATTGACGTAATTAGTTATGCAAATATCGTATGCGACATTTTTATAAATGAGGGTGTGTCTAATTACAGATTCCTGTAACCGCCGTTTACCGGCATCGGGAAGTTTTAAATATCAGCTCATTAATAAATTATTTTTATAGAAACGAATCTGCATCCTTCTGTCATTTGGAATTTAGCATAGTCATGAACCTTTTTTTGCACGGAACATTTGAGAATTCAAAAACATAAAAAATGGTATTCTTTGTGGTTGATTCTGAACTAATCTATTCAGATTATTACGTTTTCCAAATATGAAAAGTACTATTCTAAACAATCACACATTTCTAAAAATTGTTAATTTCATGAACATTGTTTAAGCAATATTTAAACAGAAAGTAGATGCCTTTCATTACATTGAGGTGAACACCCCTGCATTTACCTGCAGATTGCAATGAATCTTGAGCTTAGTGTCTCTTTTTTAAAAATTCTTTTAAGATCAAAATGAAATCTACTTTCTTATGAACTATTTTATGTGTCAAAATCAGAACTCTTTCCATAATCTTTCTCCGTATTTTTCATAATTCTGGGGATCCATATGTTTCAGAGCCAATTTATACTTCCTCGTCAGGGGTTATTTTGTTACATTTTCCATTCCTTGGCGAAAATTAATTTGCACATGTAAGACTTTATTATCAAAAACAAAGAATCAATTTATCCCATTAATAACACCGTCCCGAACTGTGCAGTACCTCGAGAGATCCTTTTTTAAATTATTCGCTTTATTACCCTCTCTCTTTGTAATTATAAATAATATTTCCATTAATTCTTTTTTTTTATGTCTCTCATGATAAATTATCTTGACATCATCCCAATTAAAATTATGACCATGTGTGATTCTCTGTTTCGATAGGACTAAGTTATATTCATGTCGATTTTGGTGAAATTTTTGAAATTTGCAGAACAAGCAATTTGTGCGACAAGCAGACGCATATTGGATCCACCATCTCGAATTTCGTAATTTCGACCTCAGATTTGGATCCAGCGACATCGAAAACCCCTTAAAAGCATATCACCTTTTGAATCACCCGACTTGTTGCTGTTGAAACGTGAAGACCACCCTTCACATACGAGGGGTGGTTTCTACCCTTAGAATTGTTTTTCAGCCGATATTAAAAAATATTTGTGAATTATTTTTTCTGGTTCTACAAATTTTCAAAGTTTCATCAAAATGGGCGAGTGACAGTTCCGTAGGTTCACTTGTAAGTGCTTTATGTGTTTTCGCTATATAAACTGCATCACAATCTATAAATTTTAATGGTTAAATGACACATTGTTTATCTAGTTGCTCATACCTATCATTTCCCAATTTTACAATCATTCGCAATCATTTTTTTCTGATTATTATTTTTAATTTTAACATGGTTGATACTGTTGTGCACGTGTTTTTCAATAAAATCAATCGGATAATGGTTGAGAAAAAGAAATTGTTTACGTACATAAATTCAATATTTTTTTCATGAAAATCTGGATGCGAAAATTCAAGACTTCTACCAATCAAATTCTTTACGACTCTTTTTCAATAGAAATAATTAAAAAGAATACTACGTGTTCGTCCCGAACAATCCGTTTTTATGAAAATATAGCCTTCATCAGTTCTTATTAAAGTCTTATCTAGAAAATCTCCCTGCAATTTCAGTTTCAACAGTATATTCTAATTTTGGGTATATATTGTTAAAAACTTTTGAAAGATTATCAAAATAATTGTCATGAAAGTCCTAAATATCACTCAGTTCTATCAAAACATAGAATCATACATGGTCATGATTTCAATTGAGATGATTTCAAGATCCTTCATAATGAGAGAAATAAAAAAAGGAGAGAATACATGGAGATGTTATCTATAAAGAGAGATGATAATAAAGCAATTCATTTCAGAAAGGATCTTTCAAAATATGACAAAGTTTGGGATAGTTCTATTAATTTGATAAATTTATTATTTGTTTTTGATAATAAAGTAATGATATGTGCAAATTTATTTTCGTCAAGCAATGGAAAATTATACCAAATACATTCTTACATTCTTCTCTATGTTTTTTATTCTCATATAATATGTGAATTAAAAAAATTATAAGTTTCTTTTGCTATTACAGGTAGTTTTTTCATAAATAATTCCTGACGAGGAAGCCTAAATTGGCTTAAAACATCTTGGACCCGGATAAAAAGGACAGAGAAAGAATAAGGAATGAGTGAGAGATTTGTTTTGGCTGATTCTTTCGTTTTTCTTACTTTTTTTGTTGTTGTTATTCTTTGAGTTGAAAATATAATTTTCATTTATGCTCCGATTTTGTTAAAAAAAATGTTTCATAAGAAAGTAGATTTTATTTTGATCTTAAAGCAATTAAAAATGGTACCTCTTGATCCATCCTTGTGCAGTTCCGTCACCTCTTACCACGGTCTCTCCACTGACCGAGTCAAAAGAGGCCCGAAGACCGAAAAACCCTCGTTGGTTTGAATTGAGTATTTTAGCATGACGTCATGGAAATGCACGCGACTTTTTGGCGAAAATATTTTAAACGTAAAAGTAAGTCATAAATGTACGAATGGTAATATTTGTCATGTGTAGAATGTATTTTCTCAGTCATGCTCTATTCTTTTGTCGATTGACGACTTTTCAGTCGATGAAAGGATGAAACAGAATTGGGCAGATGAATTCTACACTTCAAAAATAGTACTATTCAGACATTTACAACTCACTGTTACGTTTAGTATATTTTCTCCAGAAAGGCGTATGCACTCCCATGTCAAGATGTATCAACTATGCTAACCTTCCTGTCATTTCCACCTGTCTTACCATGATCGTGACTATCTATTATATTGATTTTTATTTGGAAAATTGTACAATTTCAAGGAAATGTTATATTTCTCACGTGGTACGTCAATAACAATACTTGGAAAACACTAGCATGCATGATGCGTAAATGCAATGAGGCACACATGCTTACAGCGCGTGCATTGATACAAGGCCGGGGAAGCCAATGAGCGTCACGTGACAAAATCTCCCCACGACTCGCAGTAGAGGTGGAGGCCCCTGCAGGATTGAAATTCGCGTAAGTTTACGTTTCGCAGCCCTCGAAATAGGCAATAATTCACCATATATACAGGGTGTTTTTTTTAACTTGAAACAACGAAATATTTAAAAAAATACGCATCCTACGGAAAAAATGTCTGGAATAAAAACTTTTTATTTTCGAGGGAGAAAAAAGATTTCTTAAAATTTACCCCACCCCCACCCCCACAGGAGGCAGGGGTGGGGGTAACTTTGTAATTTCAAATGGCAACCCCAATTTTTTATCACAGATTCAGATTCTCCTTTACGAAATACGTAAGTTTTATTCGGAAAATTTGTTTCGATTCGCGATAGATGGCGCTGCAATTGCGAAAAACGAAATTGTTGACACTACATTTAGCTCTACCCAGGAATAACGACGCGGACGTAGTAGTTGTCTATTCCCTTCGGGGTGCTTAATTTCGCAATTGCAGTGCCATCTATCGCGAATCGAAACAAATTTTCCGAATAAAACTTACGTATTTCGTAAAGGAGAATCTGAATCTGTGATAAAAAATTGGGGTTGCCATTTGAAATTACGAAGTTACCCCCACCCCTGCCTCCTGTTAAGGTGGGGGGTGGGGTAAATTTTAACAAATCTTTTTTCCCCCTCGAAAATAAAAAGTTTTTATTCCAGACATTTTTTCCGTAGGATGCGTATTTTTTGAGATATTTCGTTGTCTCAAGTTAAAAAAAACACCCTGTATATTAGAGAAAAATCATGTCAAAGAGGTCGGCAAGCGCCCTCAAGGAAGGGTTTCCTAGGCTACAGGATATAAAGTTTTTATATTCATTCATATTATCAATGGAATTAAATTATTAAATAATTTAATAATAATTATTGTAATTTATAACGTTGTGAAAATAAACATCTGCCTCTCAAATTCCCAGCATAGGAGTCTAAAATCGAAATTGCTTCATTTTCCTTAGTTTTTAATCACTGATATTAAAAACAGCATATAACTCAACAAAATTTTATTTTTATCTCAATTATATATGCCTATTAGTCAGACTCTAATTAAAGACTGGCTTATAAGCGATTTAAAAGTGTTCGTACCTTAGTGGAAAAGGACCCTCGCTCTGGCTGGCCCACAACCGTCAAAACACCTGAAAATGTGGAACGAGCGCGTTTATTAATTAATGGAAATTGTCATTCAACAGTGAGAGATAGGGGAAAATCTCGGGACCCAAAAAACTATTGTTTCGGGAATTGTGAGCCTGATTTGTAGAAAAGTGGCGACTGTGTACGTAATTACAACACACCTACCCATTCATCGCAGGTTATTCAGCAATTTCTGGTGAAATACGGCCTTATACAACTTCGGCAGCCCCCGTACAGCCCTGACCTGGCTCTCTCTGTTTTCTGGTTGTTCTCCAAGTTGAAGTATCCTCTAAAAGGAAAAAGATTTGAAGAGGTAAGGGAAATAAAACAGAATGCGACGAAGCAGCTGTTAGTTATTCCGAAATGTGACTTTAAAGGGGTATTTTCGAAAGTGGGAGGATCGCTGCAAGAAGCTTTTGGCTTCGAAAGAGGACTAATTTGAAGGGGATATCATTGGTGTTGATCAGAATTAATTCTTATTCCTGGTATACCACAAGATCGGATACTTTCCGGGCATACCTCGTATAGTATATTTGGTCAACATCCATGCCGAATTTCAATAATTAATATCTTATAATTTCCTGTTTAATTAAAATCTAATTACAATCAGTACTTACTTTTTTATGATCTTCAATGTGGAAAATATTTTCTCATTGTATTCGAAGTCAAAGGCTATGAACTTTCGACTGTTGCGTTCAGTTCACTGAATTTTTCGTTACCTCTCCATCTATCATTCAAACAAGATACATCCATGATGCAGCTTCCGTTTGCCTGATAACTGGAAAGAGAGAGAGAGAGAGATATGTAATGCATACTAGGGTGGTCCAAATTTATACCTGTAAAAATTCGACTTTCGATTTTTGGTGATAAAACCCCCCCATTTTGTTCGTTTTCCGGAAAAAGAAATTCCGTAATTTTTTTTTTTTTTTTTTTTTATTCAACGTTAACCCGTGCCCCCGGGCTTTTGAAATTAACATGGGGTTTTAAATGGGAAAAGCTCGATTTTCAAAAAAATGGAAAAAAGTAGTACTTGTTATACATTTTTTATGAATTAAAGTATTGTCACCTCTTGAGGAGTGTTCAAGGAATAATTTCCACCCACTAGCTTTTAATTTGGACATACCTGAACCCCTTTAATTTTGCCCGGAAAATGCCCCAAAAAATGCAAAATAGCAGTTTTCTATCGAATTCATAATAAAGACGGTATTTTTAAAAAAATTTTCAACATGAATTATTTTTAATTGATAAGTGACGAGTTTTAAAGTATATTTTTAATAATTTCAAATTGTTTAAACAATTAGTATTCGTTTAAACAATTTTTTCCCCCTGTAAATCGTAAAAAGTTATTATCTTTCGGAATAAATCGTACAAAGTTGATGAATGTCAAGAGTAGTAGTTCTTGTTTAACTTATTTGGTAATTATTTGAACAATTTTCATTTGTTTAAACAATTTTTTCTCCCTAAACTCGTAAAAAGTTATTATTTTCTGAGAATAATGACACAATTAAAGAATTTTTTTTTTCAGAAAATAATAAATTTTTACGATTTAGTGGAGGAAAAATCGTTTAAACAAATGAAAATTGTTTAAATAATCACCAAATAAGTTAAATAAGAAGTGAATACTCTTGACATTCATGAACTTTGTACGATTTATTCCGAAAGATAATAACTTTTCACGATTTACAGGGGGAAAAAAATTGTTTAAACAAATACTAATTGTTTAAACAATTTCAAATTATTTAAAATATACTTTAAAACTCGTCACTTATCGATTAAAAATAATTCATGTTGAAAAATTTTTCAAAAATACCGTCTTTAGCATGAATTTGATAGAAAACTGCTATTTTGCATTTTTTGGGGCATTTTCCGGGCACAATGAAAGGGATTCAGGTGTGTCCAAATTAAAAGCTATTGGGTGGAAATTATTCCTTAAATACTCCTCAAGAGGTGACAATACTTTAATTGACAAAAAATATATAACAAGTACTTCTTTTTTCCATTTTTTTGAAAATCGAGCTTTTCCCATTTAAAACCCCATTTTAATTTCAAAAGCCCGGGGGCACGGGTTAACGTTGAATAAAAAAAAAAAATTACGGAATTTCTTTTTCCGGAAAACAAACAAAATGGGGGGGTTTTATCACCAAAAATCGAAAGTCGAATTTTTGGACCACCCTAATGCATACATACCTCCCTCTCTCGACAAAGAAAGTATATTCAAATCGAGAGCCAAGGAAGAAAAAGATAAAGAAAACTTACTTATAGATACACATTTACAAGTAGGATATAGACTGGAGTAAAGTTATCTACCGGGGGAAAGTTGTTTTTTTGTATTATTATACCATTAAGTCAAATCCCTTTCGGGCTAAGCATAACTCATTCGGCTCTAGCCTCGTGACACGACTGGGGATCAAGGAATTCATATGAGAAAAGTGAGAAAGGGATGTGTAGTAGGAGGTATAAAGTAGGAGGTATAAATTTTAAATCGATCTAGAATTCCCGTGTTGCTTGTTTAAGTAACACGTTCGTTCCGCAAACATCGCTTCGACACAGGTCGCTGATCTAGTTATATGTTAATAAATCCTCTAGTTATTCATCATTGAACCATCTTTTTTGGCTTATGGAAGGCCCCTAAGGCAATTATACAGTTTTGGGGAAAAGTTGTGAAAATCATTTTAAAAATTCCTGTAAAGTAATATGAACGAGGATACAAACATATATTTTTTTAATAAGGCTGTCACTGCTAAAATCTTATACACCCATTTATAAACAAACCGAGGGGCCATTCACTCTGAGATCAGAAGAATTTTGACAAAGGATTTCAATTGATTTCATTTGATTTTAAGACTAATATCTAATGTTAACCAGATTCCGCTTTTGCTTTGTGATTTCAATTCTTCGACGCTTAACGAATACTGACTCTCTTTGATTTCCACTGACTCTCGCTAACTTCCTGCTAAATGTAACAGATTCCTCTTTTCTATCATGTTGATTCTCAGATTTCATGAAATGTCAAAATCGAGTTTAAAATCGAAAACCATCGAAAACGGACGTACACAACGCAGGCCACTGCGCAACATTTCCGTGAACGGGAATATTTTCACAGTATCTTTGTTCGAACCTTGATTCCCTTTGACTCCACTTCATTCCGCTCTGACTGCCTCGGACTCCTTTCTTAAATTCTCTGATTCGCTTCTTAAATTCACAGATTCGCTTCGTAAAATACAGATTCCCTATATAAAGTGAGTTTACTAGACGGTTTCACTTTAGCATGAATAAAACCCCAGATTTCAATGATTCCTTCTTAGATAAAAGTGATTACTAAAATTTTGTCTACTTCGCTCGATAATGGGTTACCACGCGCTTTGTGCTCGGATACTTATTCTTTACCTTCGGAATGCTTCAATGAAAATCAAAAATATCTCTTGTAGATCCCAGTATTTATATGCGTCTGATTTTTCGACGTAATTAAGTATAGTTAAAGATAAAGTTGCTCAAAGCTCTGTAGGCGTCAAAAATCCCCCTAAAAAAATCCCCTATTTCGCGTCAAAAAATGGTACAAAGAAATGTGGTAGAAATTTGTAAACTCCGAAATTCCTCCAAAAACTTTTCCCCATATTGTGCGTAGATTATTGGCTTAAAATTTGAATTTTCGAATTTTGTCATAGCATTTTTGTTGAATGAAACCAAAATGACAAGTCCTATCAAAAGTTGTTCAAATAAATTTTGCAGGACTTTTTGAAAGCTGCAATTCCTTGTTTAAAATTTTTTCCTTTTCTCACGCCGTTTGTTTCGAAATTTGAATTTTCGATTTTCTGCATAGTACTGTCGATAAATAAAACCAAAATCAGAAGTCCTATTGAAGAATGGCTAAGAAAAATTGTGTAGGACTTTTCAAAAAGCTATAATCGATCTTCAAGACTTTTTTCGTATTTTGCGTCGTTTGTTTCGAAATTCGAATTTTGTGGTGTCAAATTTTGGGCAATTATAACACTCTTTCAATAATAAATTATAAGAATGTAATAAATTATAACAAATTTGCATCTCTTTTTTAGGTGAACAACTTTTGTCTATCAATTTTTGTTTCGTACCTTTCGTCGTTTTTCAACAAATTTTTCATTTTTATTTTTAATGTCATTTTTTTATTATTCAAATCAAAACTACGCGTCCTATCAAAAAATGATCCATAAAAAATTTGTAGATGTGTTTTAGGTACACAATTTTTGTTCTCTAGTTTTTTTTCGTAGCCTGTTTCGTTTTTCAAAAAATTTTAATTTTTTAATTTTGTATGTTATTTTTCACGAATAAAACAAAAACTACACGTTTGATCGATAAGTGATTACTAACAAATTTATGGGTCTTCTGTAGGAGCACAATATTTGTTTCCTCATCTTTTTTCGTATCTTGCATAGTTTGACCACAAAATGGAATTTGTGATTTTTCATTATTTTTGTGCGATCGAAATTTGAATTTTCGATTTTTCCAGAAAATTCAAAAATTTGTAATGATAATCTTGTAGAGCTTTCAAAAAACAACGTTTTTCTTTTCTTGACTTTTTCCATCTCGGGCGTTTGGCTTAAAATTTCGATTTTGGATTGATTTTTAAAATTTTGTGAATGCTATGACTCATAATTTTCTTTTTATCGAAAAAAAGTCAAGAAGATAAATTTTTCGGGTTTCTCAGTACTGCAAGTAGCCGTACAAAAAATGTTTAAATCTTGAAGAAAATGGTCTCAACAATTTTGAAAATGCTCTAACTTTTTCGAATTTCTATCAAAAATTGCTGGTTAACGAACTTATCCTTTCTTTTAGGACCTAAAAAAGTGTGCTGAAGCTCGATTTGATCAGTTAATTTTTTCGAGAGTTATCGTGTTTACGGACGGATTGCTAGACGGACAGACAGACAAACGCCATCGCCAAAACTTGATTTTCGGCTTAAGGGAGTCCTAAAACGTGGAGATCCGTTGAAAAACTTAAATGTGAAATTTCTGACAATTCTAATACTTTCTGAATCATCATGAGAACGTACAAACGTATAAAACAAATGAAAAATATCACTGTCTTGTCCACTATATATAAACTATATATAACTTTTTCACCTGGGACTTAAGGGTGTTATTAAAGATTCCAAGGCATTTTCAAGAGATTACAAATTTTGTCAAGGAATTTCCAAGAACTTCATGAATTCAAGGGATTAAAAAAATATCCATTGAGTTTTAAAAAAATTCTGGAAGATATGGAGCGTTTTTATGGGACCTATAAGGTTTTAGGATATTTGAAAAAGAAAATATTCAAATGGATTTTACGAAATTTCCGACAATTGCAATGGTTTGAGGGTATTTTAAAAGTTCCTAAGTTATTTTAATAAATTTTAAGGATTTCAGGAAATATCCATGTAATTTTACGAGATTTTATCATATTTCAATGGGTTTCAGAGAATTTACCTACAAGAATTGAGGAATTCCGCATGATTCAAAAGACACTTTTTTCAGTTTAAATTAAATTTAAATTTAAGATTGTTTTATTCTATTAATGAAGGATTATATATTAAAAATGTTACAAGATTAGGATTTTGTTCTTAAAATTTAAATGGTCAGCGGGAATGAAAAATTAGTCTGGGAAAAATCATGTAAACGTCAGGGAATTTTGAAAATGAGATTTTTCAACCAGCTTTTAATTTTAAATATAAAATATAAAGTTTTTCTAAAATCTTACAATCTAAATTTTACTCATTTAAAAATTTTGAAAAGCGTTGGATTTGTAAAAATCTTAGGTTTCAATTGCGTCATTGTCTCTGATTAGACTTATTGAATTCTGTAAATTTGGATACTTTTGACTTTTTTCACCAAACTATTTTATCCAAGTTTGATCATTTTTATGAAAGTAAAAATTAATAATCTGAAAATTATTAAATTAAAAAGAAAAGTAATTTTATAAAAGATCCATCGCTGTTACAAATATCTGAAGTGCTTGCATGTAGTTGAAGATAATTTCGTTATCTCAGTCACGATTTCAGTTGCTCATATCTCGAATGTGAACATAAATCAAATTGTGTACTGCAATTTGCCTGCGCGCATATATTTTACGATATCGTGCATAAAAGATTGTAAAATATTGTAGGCAAGAAAAGCTGCTTTAATTTTCATTTCAGAGAAATAAGTTTTGCAGTAAGAAAAATAACAGTTCCTAAAGTTCCTTCAATATTTTAAATTTCACATGGAAGCTGAAGGTAAGAGCGACAAAAACAAGAGACAATATTTGCATTGATTTTATGCAGAGCATAGTATGCACATAGGAAAGTTTTAGCAGAGAAAAAAGTTAGACAGGACGTGAAAAGTTCTTGGAAATTAAAGAAATCGATTTTTCACAGTTCACTGCTTTTAGTTTCGCTTATTTGGCGCTAATTGAAATGATTTGATTTTGTTTTAATTAAAAATCTTGACTTAAGGATTGAAATCTGAATCCAGATGGCGGGTCAGTTTTGCAATTTAAATGAATAGAGTTCAATAACATGAAATATTCTTGAATTCATGAATCCGTAGATTTAGAGATATTGATAAAAATTTATCTTGAAAAATTGTTTTTTTTTTAATGTGTAAGTTAGAGGTGTATTAGGGCTAGTATACGTCAGAAATTTAGTGCCCTAGGGATTTTTGAAAATTTTGAATACAGTTATGCCGTGTTGAATTTTGGCATCACAATTCTTTGTTTTGAATTATTGATATTTCTAAAACTCGAAACAAATTTTAATGAAACTTAGAGATATTGTGGACAAAGTATACGCTTTGATATCACGATGAAGAACATTTTTTTCTCTCCAATTTTGGCGAAAGAAAGTAAATTATAAAAGTTTTGAATTTCATTTTTCATCAATAAAACAAAATTTGTTATTTAATATAATAAAGTTTGAAGTTTTTTCTAACTTTTTAGTGATACCATTTCTTTCAAGACATTCAAATTTATTAAAACCGTTCATAAATTAATGTAATGATTAACTAAAAATAATTTTCAGTTTAAGAAAAAAATTGTTTATAATGTTATAAAAATGTTAATGAACGAAAGTAGTTTTTTCAAGTTTTGCAATTATGAGCTATTTCAAATCCATAGCTTTTTATCATACATGACAGATAATAATGTGCGATTAGAATTAGTTAAGAATAATGAATAGGCCTAACTTCTTTGCGGAATCAACTAAGAGTGTCTTGTCCAAGATTCCTTTTTGTCATATTTTTCATATTGCAGGACATCGTTAATTATTTAAACAATTTTTATAAGTATATGCACATTTTAGAATTTGTTTATAAAAAGGCTTTCTAGTTCTTTCTGCAATAATAAATTGGGCTTTTTCATGAAAAACTGGTAAAATTATAAAAATTATTTAAATAATTAACAGTTTTTGCAATTTAAAATATTTGATAGCACACTATAAACAATTTTTTCCTTACTCTAACCCACCATAAATTATTTCTAGCAAGTTATAACATTTATTTATGACCGTTTTCAATGACCGGTTTGAAATAAAAGCCTTTCAAGTATGGAAAAGGGTAAGAATAATTTTTAAACACTGCTTTTCACATTATAAACAAATTAATGGAGAAAATTTGTTTTTCGGGATTCGCGCTGTTTAGCTCATCGAAATCCATAGATTTTGGTATTAAATGTAAAAGAAATTAATGTTTTATTACAATTAATTGAAAATAAATTCTACTTGGAATTTATTTAAACAATTTTCGTAATCGAATTCAGAGTTTGGTTATTTTTCCAAGAATGCGCTCAATTCTTTACGGAATCAACTAAGAATGTCTTTGCGATGACTTTTCGCAATGATATTTTTCCAATTCACAATAATTATTTATTATTTAAACAATTTTTATAACAAAATTCCGAGTTTTGGTATTTTTCAACGAATAGTTTCAATTTTTTTACGAAATAAACTAAGAAAGTCTTTTGGATAACTCTTTACTATGGTACTTTACAAATTTACGAGAATTATCAATGATGTTATCAGTTTTCATAAACAAATTCATAGTTTGGCTATTTTTTAAAGAATAGGCCCAATTTTTACGAAATCAGCTAAAAGTGTATTTGCGATGAATTTTTACTATGATACTTTCCAAATTGACAACAATTATTAATATTCAAGAATTCTAAATCAGACTAAAATCAAATTCAAAATCCCATTGAACGTCCAATAATCAAGTCAATATATAGAATTCCTGAAAACAAAACAAGAATTCAACGATAAAATTTGGACAACCACCACAAAATGTTCCTATTGCAATTCCTAAAAAACAAAATAAAAAAATTTGTTTCTTTGGACAAAAATAAAAAAGAGGAAAGAAAAATGAGATAACAACCAACCGAATCCTCTTCCTTCTCTTTTTTATTTGGTTCGTCTTTTTTATTTTTTGTTATTATCAAATGACAATAAAAAAGCATGCAAAGTATTTACCAACGTTTCGGTGCTCACACATCACCCTTATCAAGGCAAGAAAAATTAAAACCATTTAATTTTTCGCGAGGTCCGCTAGGGACAGCATGTGAATTGTTTTCGTGTTTTGTGTGTTTCAAAGTGTTTTTTGCCTTTGGCACTCACTTTTGATATTTATTGGAAATGACGGAAATTAGACCATTTCAATTGCATAATTATTTTAAAAATTGAAAAAGGGAAACGGGCACCCGGGTATCCTGGGTGTGTAACAACGTGGATAAAGTTGGGTGTGCACACGAGGGTAAAAAAAATAAAGATGAGTTAGGGTACCTTTCCACGGAGATCGAATTTGAATTTTTCATTGAATTAATATTTCAGTTAGGGTTCGCATCTAGGTTCTCGACCAATCACGTTTGCCGTAAACCACCAAGGTAACCCGAAATGAATCCTTTATAAAATATTAATATCGCCAACGGCGATACCACGCTGAAAACACCAGTTCTCGTAAGATCACTGAAGTTAAGCAGTGTTGGGCGCGGTTAGTACTTGGATGGATGACCGTTCGGGTATACTGCGTGCTGTTGGCCCGTCGTGGGCGTGGTGAGCCCACACTTGTAGTACTAGTAATAAATAATCCACGCCTACCACGAAAGGGAAATGGCTTAATGGTATGAAAAAAAAATTCCACGATTAATTCAGAATCTACTCGTATGGTCCGTGAAAAAGTACCCTTAAGGAAATACTTTGTAGGCAATGAAGTCTGGCTGTAATTTTTTAATTTGCTCCCTGAGAATATTAAGAGTCATAAAAAGGAAGCTAAATGTAGTTTCAAGGCTTGCCAACTTCATTAAATATTTCACACTTTAAAACGTAAGGAAAGCCTGCCAAAACAAAAAGATAGGTCAAAGACTGCATCTCTATTCAAGTAAAGACCAATACAAGAAACTAGCTACTAACTGTGTAATTCAATTGAAGTTGCTCATGAATTTGAAGCACGTAGACGATTTAAATTTTATAAAACTGGGAAGCTGGCTTGCAAATTTTGCAAGTATAATTTCCTTTCGATTATAAAGTTTTAATACTTGTTCGAAAACCTGGCTACTTTCTGTGGAATTGGGAACTCGAAACTTAAAAAAAAAACGTATGTTGGATTTTCATGTTAGATTCCATAATTCTGGGCCCATAATTTTTTGGTGCGGAAAAATTATTTTTCTTTTTTCCAGGCTTTTATGTTGAAATTTACAATTTTTCTCAATTTCGAATAATTTTATGCTAAATGCTTTAAATAAGAAATTGTTAACTTTTTCTGCTTTAGAATTACTGTTGTCCCAAAACATAATATTATTATTTAATTAAACTTTTTTCCTATCAACTCAGCATCTCGATAGCTATAAAATGAAATCCTTACTTTTCAAAATTCAAAATGGGATTTTTCATCAGCGTCCAAAGTTGAAAAAACGTGCTCCTCAAAAGAAAGAAAAATTCTCAAAAAATTTTCTCGGAACCTAATGACATTTTTCAATCAAACTTTTCTGGGTTCAATTCAGCACTAACTTATCTTGAAAGTTTTCTCTCATTCTTTAAAATAAAACATTAGATTTTTGAGGACGTATTTATCTCTTCTAGAAAATTGTGAAAATGTGGGTTAAGCCTTTATGACATGCTACCTTTCAATTACGAACGCTAAAATATTGAATTGTTTAATTTTGAACGTTCTTAATTTAAAAATGTTCTATTCTTCACGCATTCTGCATTAAAAAATTATATTTTTTATTTTTGTACTTTTTTAGGTATAAAATTTCAAACAGTTGAAAAGCTTCTATTTTACGTAGTCCAATCTTGAAAGGTATGAGGTGCAGTTACAATATTTAAAAATTTTCAAGTTCAATATTAGCAATCGGACAATTTTTAAAGCTTAATTGTATGGAAATTTACCATTTTTAACTCGTTTTCACTTTAAGTATCTTCTATTTAAATTGGAAATGTTACTCATGCCTTTTTTATCGCAGAGAAACTGCCGATAAAAAATATCCATATTAACTAATAAGAAAATTTTAATTGTATAATTAAATAGCATATCTATAAATAGTTTATGTTTTTCTGTTTCAGGTGAGTTTCAAAGTGACTAGATATACTTGCAATTAATAGAACAGTGACATTGCGTGAGTATCAAAAATTACATTTAAATCGAATTCACATTTAGCCTTTAATTTTAAATATTGAACACTTCATTTAAATTAAATGTTTGTGAATGATTTGAAATTAAACATTATTGTTTAGTTTCAAATGCTTTCAATGCTTATCCTTTCGACTTTCAGTAATTGGATATATTTCACACTAAATATCCAATATTTAAAAATGTATCATTTTCAAGCAAAAAGGACTCAAAAAGGCAAATCAAGTAGTATGAATAAAATATAAACATATACAATTGTTCATAATTATTTTAGTATAATTAATATACTGCTTTCCGTTCTATTATAATCAACTCACCTTTGATATCATTAATTAATTACCTTTGAATCTGTTTACTTTAGGTTTCAAACTTTGAAACATGTTTATTTTTCCAAAGCCTCTAATTAAAAAAACTTTTTTATTAACTTTTGTGTTTTATTAGCTTTTCCAATAAGCCTGAAATATTTATTCAATCAACCCGTTGTTATAGCCTTACACAATTAATGAAATTTTAAACATGTTGACTGCCAACTAAAAACTGTTGCCAGTTTACATTTTTTAATTGTTAACATTTTAATTTGAAATTGTACAACTACGAATACCTACACGAAATTTTAATTTGAAAAATCTAACGGATTTAAATTTTTCGATTTTGTATACTTTGAATTTAAAATCGTTTAGTTCACAAATTTATTTATATTGAGCAGTCAAGCTTCCGCTGAAATTACTTCAACTCAAAAGTGCGAACGCCAAGAATGTTTCTCTTGATTTTGTATTTGGGATATCTTACAAGTATTTTTTGATAAATCAATCTTATGTAATTTAAATTTCGGATAATAAATTTGTAATTCAAAATGATCGAAATACCAATTTTTACCGAAAATGAAGCGAGATATGAAAGAAAATAATTGCAAAAATTTCGAGAAAAAGATTCCGATAATAATTTGTAATCTTACTTCGTGTTCTTGAAGAACTTGTTTTTCTTATTTTCAGACATAAAAATTAATTTTTCTAGATACAGAATTAGAAAAGATGAATATTATTACTTGAATTATCTGAAGATATGTTTTTAGTGTTAAAAAATATATAGGTATGGGTACATTCCTAGCTTTTCTACTTAAAATAGCTTTTTCGGGAACAATCAATAAGAAGACAAATAAATTTATGATGAAACAAAAAAAACAAGTTTTTTAAGAAAACGAAGTTACACTAAAAATTACTAAGGCGGTGTTTTTGTAGAAAGTCAAAAAAATCATTTTTTCTCTTTTTACTTTTTTTTATGTCTCGCTTTGCTAGTTTTCGAAAAAACGGAACCGTGCAGTAGTTTTATCTTAAAATTTTTCTATTTGAAAGGTTTTAAACATCTTCAACTTCACATTTTTCAACGTTCGGAAAATGCTCAGTTTATAATTGAAAGATATTTTTTTTGTCACTTGTTTTTACAATTTAGGCAACCAATTTTGAGGGGTTATCTACAAATTACGTAAGGCATTTTTCTGAAATTTTCAATCCCCCCTAACCCCTGTAAGATGCCGCAAAATTTGCTTTACTCCCCCCCCCCGCATTTTACTAAGATTTTATGAGCTTAAAAAATAAACATAAATATAAATGCTACTAATTAAATAAATGTGAAACCTTAATGAAATTTGATTTAGAAAAAACGTATCAATAACAAGCAAGTCTTACAAACATGTACCTAATTTTATAATTTTTTTGGCTTCGAATTCATCATCTGGTTACCAATTTTATTATTTGCTTAGAAGTCAACAGTTTTAGGCTTAATAATAAAATCTTTTTTGGTAGAAAGGTCAAATATTACATTTTTTATCTTTTTTGGCTGAAAATCCAACTTCTTAGATGAAAACTGCTTTGTTGAAAATGAATTTCTTTGGTTGATCGTTCATCAGTTTCTTACACAAGCTTTTTTTTTGTTTTTGAAGATTTGACTATTTTGTTAAAAATTCATTTTTTTTAAATTAATTTCTTCAAATAAAATTTTTACTATTCTATTTTTCGTTTAAAATTCACTTTTTTGTTGAAAATGTAACCGTTTTGTAGAAAATTCCTCCTTTTGACATTATAATTCAACATTCTAGATAAATATGTTATTCTTTATTGACAGAGAAACCTTTCTTGGTTAAAAATTCAACTTTTTTGTTGGAAATTCATCTTTTTGGTTCCAAATTGTTCTTTTTTGTAGAAATTTAATCCTTTTTGCCTAAAAATACAACTGCCTGATTAAAAAAAAAATCTGTTTTGGTTGAGGCTCCAACTATTTATTGTAAATTCGTTTTTTTTCTTTCTTGTTGAATTGAACTGCTTTGGGTTCAAAATTGAAGTCTTCTTTGGTTGAAAATGTTATTTCTCAGGTGAAAACTGCTTTCGTAGAAATTCATTCTGTTGGTTGATTATTGATCATTTTAGTTCAAAAACCTTTTTTTCTTTTAGAAAATTTAAATGCTTCGTTGAAAATTCTTTTTGTTTTTGTTTGAAAATCAAGTCATGATAATGATAAGTTTAATAACAATTTAACTATTCCATGTTTGGTCACAAATATATTGCCCTAAGGTGACAATTCATGTATTTTTTTTATAGTAATTTTTTTTTTGTAGAAAATTAACCTTCTTGGTTGATAATTAATTTCTTCATACGAAAATTTATCTATTTTCTTAAAAATTCATTTTTTTATTTTCAAATCAACTTTTTTGACTGAAAATTTAACTATTATATTTTTTTCTTCATAATTTATCTTTTTTTTTGTTTGTTAAAATTCCAACTATTTCGTTGAAGGTTCATGTATCTTGATATAAATTCATGTTTTTTGGTCCAAAATTAATCTTCATGGCTGAAATTGTTTCTATTTTAGTTGAAAATCCCAGTATTTCGTTGAATATTTATGTATTTTGTTGAGAATTCATTCTTTTTCTGTATAAAAGTAATCTCATTAGCTGAATATTCAATTATTTGGTTAAAAATTAATTTCTTGTTGCTGAAAATTAATTTTTTTTATTGAAAATTTAATGTTCCGTCAATGGTTTAAAATTTATTTTTTCGAGTTGAAAACTCAACTATACATATTCGGCTGTAAATTGATATGTGTTGTTCAAAATTCATATTTTTTGGTAAAAAAAATTAATTTCTTCGGTTAAAAATTCTACTGAAGGTTAAAAATACTTGTTTTTTGTATCAGTTTTTTTAACTGAAAATTTAATATTTCATCTTTGGTTCCAAACTTATGTTTTGAGTTAAAAACTCAACTATTTGGTGAAAAATTCATCCATTTTGTTGAAAATGCAATACCTCTAATTTTAATATATGTGAATTTACCATTTTTTTAGTAAATATATTTTTCTTACGTTAGATCTTCCAATGCCCCCTCCGCCTCCCTCATAAGAAACAGTTAATTTTTCCGAACCTTGATGGAAAATTCATCTATTTGGTTGAGGATTCAACTGTTTTGTTAGAAATAGTTTTTTTTTTCGTTAAATCCAACTGGTTAAAAGTTCATGTTTTGGGTAGAAAAATGATCTTTTATGGTAGAAAAATCGTCTTTCTCTTCCGAAAATGAACTTTATTATCAAAAAGTCAACTTTCCGTGTTGAAAATTGAATTGCCTTCTACAAAATTCATCTTTTTGGCTTAAAAATTAAATTGTTTTTGGTTGAATTTCAATATTTCTTGTTCGAAAATTCCAGCTTTTAGTTAAAAATGCCTCTTTTTGGGTTTGAAATTCAACTATTTTGATTAATTCATCTTTTTTGGTTGAAAATTCAACTGTTCTGTTAAAAATTCGTCCTTTTGAATTCAAAATTCATCTTTCTTGGTTAAAAATGAATTTTTTGCTGGAACTTCAACTATCTTCGAAAAACATCTTGATTCTCACTTGAAAATGGAACTATTTGGTTAAAAGTTCAACTATATTGATGAAAATATAATATATTTTGACCTACAATCTTCCGAATTGAAATGGTTTCTCATTGATTTCAATGTGGAAGTTACATTCATTCTCTTGAAAAGAATGTATTCTCCTATTTTCGTGAAACCTCCCGTCAGCCCTACTTTGGCACAATTTGGGACAACGTTAAAAAAAAGCTTATTAGCAAAAAAAGGACTTCGATATGTGAAATACTTCTAATTTAACGTCTGCGACACAAATTGGTATTTGAAAGAAAAAAATAAGGATTTTCCTCATAAATTCAAAAAAACTTATTAAAATATCAGCGGATAAAGTATTGATGAAATTGAAGTATAATTAAAGGGAAAAGGCACAGAAAGTTGAAAAATTAACGAAACTATTCATCTGTGTTTTTGGGGTGAAATGTGCGCGTAAATTACGAACTTTTGTTTTCCGGCATTCTCAGTTTATTCTGCGGATCGACCGACCATTTTCCGCTTCATGCTTTAAATTAGATTTGAAATTTGTTTGACTTCGTATCCGGCCGTAAATGGTGAGAATCTGACGCAGGTTGGAGGAATGGTGGTTTCGTTTCATCCATTTGTTCCAATTAGTCGGTGAACTCAGGCCGTGATTTGGCGAACCGCAACATCGTTATCCTCCCTGATCAATAACTTTTCGCGAGCTTCCAACTTTTTTTGACTTCAGTCTTTCCATTCATTTTCCACCACAACCCTAAATTACGATTGTATCCATTTCATAATATCGTGCAAAAAAATTCGCTCTGACGATAATTTTTAATTTTTTTCAAAGTCGCTTTTCCCCCTCGAAAACAAAAAGTTTTTATCACGGATATTTTGTTCATAGGATGCGTATTTTTTTAGTTATTTCGTTGTCTGAAGTTCAAAAAAACACTCTATATACTTGTGAAGAGAATATTTGTATATTTTTATAGGAAGAGATATTGCAATTAGTGAGGGAAACATAATTCATTTTGTATTGCAAAGGGTTTCCTGGATATGAAATTTCTAAGTAAAGAGAGAAGTCGCAAACGAATTTCGAATTGTGTATTTATTTTTCTGTGCTTAAGTAAAAGCCTCAAAAAGTGGAACTTTTAAATGAAAATAAAAAACTTCAAAAGAAAACAACAGTACGCGTATTCATGAATAAACAATTTAAACTTTAGGCAGTTGTTGTGCCAAAAATGAGGTCTCTAGAAATAGTATATTGTGCTACAAGTGCGGAGCTTAGCCAGTTCCATACGAGTGTGAAATTTTCTTTACGAGCCAAAGGCGAGGCGAAGGGGAGTTGTAGGCGAGTCGTAGGCGAGTTAGAGGTGAGCCGAAGACGAGCTGGAAACGACCCAAAGATGAGCCGATGGCAAGTACTGTAAACTTCACAAGAGTTGCAATACCGGTTTGTTTGCAATACCGGTTGAGTTTTCAGTACCGGTTGCATACGATATTTTTTGTAATAAATGCATGACATTTTCGATTTGAGAAACAATAAAAGCAAATTGTTTGGAAATTTATCATAATTTTTGGAAATTTATGATAAAATTACCAAAAATAACCGAAAACTTCAGGAAATTTTCCGTTAATTTTTATTTTACAGAAAATTACCAGAAATTCAAGGTATCCAAAGATTTTTGGAAAAAATCATGAAATTTCCGGAAATTTATGAAAAATTGTTAATTACCGGAAATTTAAGATATGCAAAGCTTTTTGGAAACATTCAAAAAATGTCCTGAAATTCATGGAAAATTGCTACATTTTCCAAATTTCCGGAAATTTATGGAAAATCGCTAAATTACCGGAAATTTCAGTTATCCAAAGGTTTTTGGAGAAAATCCCAAAATTTTCGTTAATTTATTGGTAATTTATGGTAATTTATTAGTCATTTATGGTAACTTATCACTTCGAGTTCGTCTCATCATTATTCACTGCTCACAATCAATATCTCAATCGTCAAATCATAATGAAGTGAATTTATGATTCCGGTAGTAATGGCAAGTAAATCTGAATCAGTATGCGCAAGCGCAGCAGCTAAAAAATGTCTTTTTATCCCGCATGCACGGAATTCTGCTGACTGCTCAATTTTTTACCGATTCTAATAAATTTTTTTTAAATACACGTAACGAATTATAATTTCAGGTAGCACGGCTCCTTTTTTAGTTTTCTGCAAAAAACTAACCTAAAAAAATATGAACACGCCAATGTAGCTGAACCACGAAACTTCGAAACTTTAAAAACCATGAAATCGGTAATATCTTTACACACAAACCTCAAACTCACAAACCTCAAACCCACCAAAGTTATACCTTAAATCCATAAACCTCAAACCCACGAACCTCAAACCCACAAACCTCAAACCCACAAACCCGTAAACCCAAAAACCTCAAACGCACAAACCTTAAATCCGCAAACTTAAAACCCCCAAGCCCATAAACCGCAAACACATAAACCTAAAACCACAAATCCACAAGCCCGCAAACAGAAAAATCACAAGCCTCCAACCCACAAACCCCCAAACCCGTAAACCCACAAACCTAAAACCCACGAACTTCAAACCCCCAAACCGTAAACCCAAGAACCTCAAACGCACAAACCTCAAATCCACAAACATAAAACCCAAACAGAAAGCCCATAAACCTACAAACGTCAAACTCACAAAGCCATTAACCTAAAACCCCAAAACCACAAACCTTAAGCACATAAACCTAAAACCACAAATCCACAAACAGCAAACCCACAAACCTCAAACCCGCAAACCTCAAACCCACAAACCTCAAACCCACTAACCTCAAACACACAAACCTTAAACCCACTAACCTCAAACACACAAACCTTAAACCCACAAAAATTAAACCTCAAACCCGTAAACCCAGAAACCTCAAACCCACGAACCTGAAACCCACAAAAATTATACCTCAAACCCACAAAACTCAAACACACAAACCTAAAATCACAAATCCACAAATCTCAAACCCACAAACAGAATGTATAAAATTTTGTGAAATATTAATTCATCTTGAAGGGTGGACCTTAACAAGGGAGGAGAAATGAGTTGACACATATTCTGAAGGGCGCGAGGGGTGTATTTACACTCCATCTCGAAATATCATAGTATTGTTTTCTTTTTATATCAGTCAATGAGAAAAATTGGGTAATTTCGTTTTTTCTCGTCTATGCTGTACGTTGTCCTTTCAGTCCACGTTTCTTTGGAACTATCTCAGATTGGAATTTGTATCATATAGATGTGCATTAAAAAATAAAATTGTTTATGTCATAGGGTTTTTTTGTTATCAGAGGTTGAGAAATAAGAAAATTGACGAAATTTATTTTTTTAGAACACTATATACTAGAAGCTTTTCTATTTAGTTTGATTGTCTTAAAAGACGGCAGAAATTAAAGGCCTTAGCATATCAATGTGCATTTAAAAAAACTTGCTACAGTCGTGGTATTGTTTTTTTTTGCTATCAGTGGGTCAAATTAGAAAAATGAATAGATTTCGTTTTTTTTAACACTGTGCTGAAATATTTTCTTTTATTTCAATACTCTTCGGTGATGGTTGAGATTAAAGATCTTCGAATGTAGATCTTCATTAAAAAATAAAATTTATATGTAATAGGATGTTTTTTTTGTTATCGATGATTCAAAATAGAAAAATCTAATTTTTTCGATCTATATATATATATTAGGGTGGCCCAAAAATATACATTTTGGAATTTTCGACGGGCGTCGACGCCAAATCGTTCTCTCGTAGAAACAAGTGAATACGTATTTTTTTATTTCGGAATAAAATTATTTTTAGTACTTTGTAAACCAATTTTTGTGTCTTATGGAGTTTAACACGTAAAATGTATACTTTTTCTACTCCCTTGATTTTGTTCAAGAAATTACAAGTCAATTTATTCACCCTTTTATAAACTTGTTCTCTTCTCAGTAAAGATGCATTTTGTCAAATTTTAATACATGAAAAAAGTTATAAACAAATTTGAGACATCTTGAAAGTTGCATAAAATCACAATATTTGTAGACTCGTAGCGAGCCTTCGATATGATTCTTTAACTTCAAATTTTCAAAAAGCATTTTTGAGGATATTGAGAACAGATCCATGAAAAAAAAATGTTCATTATTTTTTAATTTATAGTTTCAAAGTGAATACAAAAATGAGTGAAAATAACAAATTTCCGTCCAACAGCAGCTTTTCTCCGCTCCTGAAGAATTTATGGCAGCTAAGTTGAACGCAGAGTGGCTTATTGTTAAAGGCTTAGGACTTCCAGATGCCAGGACCATAAAGCTCCCCGCTACGGGCCCAAACCTGTAACCCAGCACATTTCCCCAATTTTTTCCGCACTTTCTGTGGAACCAACTAATTTTTTTACAATATCCGCACCCTAGGGGGATACTTGACTTCAATGAGTTGAATAACAAAGTAATAACACTAAAACTGTCGTTTGGGTCAAATCTCAGGGCACGCTTCAGGTTCTCTTGAAACTTTTCTATTTTAATTCTTAGATCAAGAGAAAACTTTAAAATACTTTACAAAGTACTAAAAATCATTTTATTTCAAAATGAAAAAATACGTATTCATTTTTTTTACGAGAGAACGATTTGGCGTCGACGCCCG